>OY294019.1:19574460-19646939 GCA_958510785.1 Exephanes ischioxanthus
CGAGGCCTGGACACGGAACGACCGGGACCGCAGAGTTATCTCCTCGTGAAAGGGCTAGGCAGAGTTCCGTATTCACGGCGAGGGAAATAAAGTATCGATAGCCTGGACGATCTCGGGGACCGACGGGGAGGAGGTCGCAGTGGCGCGGCAGACATCTGGGTTCGATCATAAATTCTTGAGCCACGGAAAGGAGCGAGGGAGACACAGGTGGCTCCGGCCCCGGTACCAGCAGTTTCCGTGATGAACTAATACATAAGTAAAACCCCTCCCACTAAGCTCGTAAAGCTCGACACATGCTGTCTTGGCCGGCCTCGGTTACAGCGTATCTCCCACCATCGCGTCCACTCCGGGCATGCGGCGCTGGTCAAAGAGCTTTGGGCGAAACTTCATTTCTGCCTGATACTCTCTGTCCAACCGTTGGCGAGTCTCTCGGTCCCGAAACTTTTGCGAACTGGCGCGAGTTTCGCTCGGTAAATTATTAACTGACAATTTCGTTCGTCACATTACAATGTCGATGGGAGGGCGATCTTGGAAATGGAAGTGCCTGGCCTGGGTCTCTCGGAGTTCGACGCTCGCCGGACGAGGATCGAGGGATTCTCGTGGGGTACGAACGAGGATCCTATCCGAAGAATGGCGAAGTTCGCACGAAGCCCTCGTATCACGAAGTCATCTCCGAGGTCAGGCCATTGTCCCCCCCCCCGGAGCGAGAGAGATTCAATCGGCCGTGATTGTTGCGTCCCCCTCGGAACTCCGCGCCTCACCCTCGCCGACCCCGTCCATGGCTTCGTGCTCCTGCCCGATTGCGTTAACCCGACTGGGATCCTCTCGCTAACCCCTCGGCTACACTCCTCCCGGCTGGATTCCGGCGGCCACCTCCGAGCCCCTCCGTTCACCTTGGCGATCCGAGGATCTCCGAGACTTCTAACGATGATTGCACCCATGAACCTACAACGCCCTTCCGTTCGGGTCACGTTCGAAATTTGTCGAACCCATTAAGCTCTCCGCGCCCACCCGCGTATCCGCTCGTATGGTGTCGACAAATATAGCTTCTCGATTTCTTCACCCGCATCCTCTGCCGATCTTGCGTTTCTTTCGCGTCACGCAAAATAGCAATGACGATAATAGTAATAATAGTCATAATGATGATAATAGCTATAATAGCAATCATAATGATGACAATAATAATAGTAGTAATAATGGTGATCGGGTTCGTCAGGCTGATATGACCTCGATTTCTTCACCCGCATCCTCTGCCGATCTTGCGTTTCTTTCGCGTCACGCAAAATAGTAATGACGATAATAGTAATAATAGCCATATTAATGATAATAGTAATAATAGCAATCATAATGATGACAACAATAATAGTAGTAAGAATGGTGATAGGGTAAGTCAGGGTGATATGACCACCGGAAATATCTTTTAACGTAACAAACGAATGGCGGTGCCGTTTGCACAATTTTTAGTATGTGTGGATACAATGTGATTGCACCGAAAATTATACGATTGTATGTGCAAGGGTCAGTACGATATGCCACGTGGTCATATGTGCCGCAATTTTAAAAGGCCAGTAAAACCGTTTTCTTTTTAGTTTGGCATCTAAAACATTTTACAGAGGTAATTATTGTCATTCTGTAGTTCATGTAGAAAACATAAAATATACTAAGACATGTTTTGTGCGATTCCTCTGTGCTTCTCCAGGACGAATCGACTACCATTATAACTATGGCCATATCACCCGCAGTGTCCGGGTGATATGCCCGATCGCAAATATTTATTTATAGAGCTGCACTTAAATCACGCGTCGAAAATATCGAAAGTACTGAGTGAATTACTTCAGTTCGATGATTCTACAGTTGGTTGCGACAAACCATTTTTAGGTTTTTTTAACGTTAAACCTTCAATTTTCATTGTTCAAAAAATCATGGCCAAAGCACCCCAACTAGCCCTAATAGTAATAATAGTAATAATGATTAAATGCACTACGAAAAAAATAGATTAAGTAAAAAAAATGAGCTGTTACGGATGGCGAAACAAATGTTTTTTAGTTCATCGAACGAAACAATTCACGTACGAAGTAAAGAAACATTCGGCCTGTTAGTTTGGTCAACCAGGTTAATGGATTTTTTCCGTTCGATCAACCAAACATTTATTACCCCACCCGTAAGCGCACATTTTTTTCCCTCAATTCTTTTCTATTCTCTGTGTAGTACCCAATAATCGTAATAATGATAATAGTAATAATATCGTCCGATAAAGGGAATTTCTATCCGTCGCCGATCGTTAGTTATCGTTTCAGTTATCGGTAGTTCATCCGTTCAATTTGATCGCGTCATCGGACAGAAGAATGCTCTCCGTTAGCCGATCTTCTGCCGTCGGGATAACCGGATATCCGTGGCCGGGGATCAACCTTATCGGATTTTATCCCGACTCCCGGCCAGTCCGTTCGCTGGATATTCGATTTGACACTTAAGACTCGCCGTCGCGCGTGCGCCGGGCAAGACAAACTACCGTGCTGACGCGCATCAGCATTGCCCGCGACAAATGTTGCGAGAGTTATTGTTATGGTACGTAATGTAAGTAAATGGCTTTTTGCCGGGCGCGCCGCTGGTCGACGACCATCGTGCGCGAGCCGTCGAGCCGCGGGTATATTTTTTGGATGGCAACGGCCCGTGCGATGGTGAAAAAAGATTAGCCAAGTTTTATCGGGGAAACGGCCCGGATCGGCGGAGGGGCCGCGAAAGTTTCGGGCCGGTCGCAAGGAACGCGAGCTCGTCGTTTCGAGCTATTGAATCGGTTTCCCGTTTCCATCGGTCAGTCACACGAAACTGCCGCGAGGGCTGTTGATCGTCCGAACTTGCAATCCCGGCGATCCGCTGGTAACTCGTAACTTCGCGGATAACTGCCAAGTGCCCGACACTAGTAATGCCATGTCGCGCGAGCCTGACGAGAACGGGAATGGGGTCGCGTGTCAAGGAACCAGGTCGTGTAAACACAAGGGATTGGATCTGGCCCGGCGGAATTCGGTTCCAGCGCGGTCCTCAAATTTCCCGGGGATTTCGGATGTTTCCCCACGGTTATGCCGCCATGTAATACATCCGAAACTTCGCCGAGTCCCGGTGCAAACTTTGCAATCTCGCGAAACGATGATGCATAACCGGGGAGTTCGACACTTTCGCGGAAAGCGCAAAACGAAAAGTTTGATGAACTCCCGACGACCTTTGGCAAAGAGTCTCCTCATCCCCCCCCCTTGGCTTGGAAAATTTTCAAGAGTCGGCTCATTCCGGAAGAGTGTAATCGTTCTTTTACCACTTTCCGCTAACTACCACGGAGAGGCGCACCACTACTTACGAGGCGTGGTGCTGGATCGATGTCGTTCCACCCTCCGAACCCACCAGCCTTATTCGATCGGTCGACATTATTTCTCGTTTCTCTTCTTCTTTTTATTTCCTCTTTATTTCTCTCCTCCGACGTTGGCGAAATTATAAACGTCCACTCAATCTGCAACAATGAGAAAGTAGCTTGATAATATTTTACAACTGTCGAGACGCATTTATGTGTGAATATAATGAAACTGTCTCTCCGGTCGACGAAGGAATGTGCCAACTGCAGGTACAACCCGGGTGTATAACGGTGATATTAAAAATGCTTTTCTCCCCCCTCTCTCCCACGGTTTTTCATGAATCCCACGTCTGGCGACGGCGGACGTTTCACGATGCACAGACACGCGTGTGCGTTTCCGGTCTGGCTCGTGTCTGTATCGTCGCATCGACACCGCGCGCGTTCCCGTTTCGCTATACAACGTTTCCTCCACGTGAGCTGAAACTCGGTTATAGATGGAGTGCGGGAGCTTTTCGTCGGCGGGATTTTCATTCGTAACGTATCTCATTTTTTTTTGTTACCTCCCGTAGCGTTCCCGTTTTTCAATGGCGGGACGAGCCGGGCGGGGACGGGGCTTACAACACGCCCGCTGGCTCACCCGACAACTGACCGGCTAATTGCCCCTATTATCCGTGGCATTGTTTCGCTCCGGTTCGTCATCTACGTCCGCCGTGCAAATCCCTTTTATGGGAAATCCAACCGGGGGCGGGCACCCCGTGTTCTGTTTAGTCGATTCGAATCCACAGGACGAATGAACTGTTTTCGCGGTCCAACGGGACACGACAGCGGCCGTGGAAACCCTTGCGCCAATTCGAATACGCAGGAAACAAGCCGGCAACTTGTCCGCACTCGCGATTCCTTTTCACTCGTCCGAGTAAAAAGAAACATCGACCGCCGCTTAAACATCTTTCTCTAGGGCTGCTCTCCGACCTGGCACAATGTGCCATATTTGCCACGTTGACGAGACAGCTATTTTTTACGATATCTTCAATTTTAATGCAAAAATTATGGTAAGGTGTGACGAACCGCAATACATCGTCCTAAAGACAGGTTTTTCGAACATTTTTTCGTAAGATTGTTATTCTGCGGTGAAGCCTGAAGCAAAGCCTAAAACCAATCATGAAAAATTCAGTTTCGCTCCGGTTCGTCATCAACGTCCCCCGTGCAAATCCCTTTTACGGGAAATCCAACCGGGGGCGGGCACCCCGTGTTCTGTTTAGTCGACTCGAATCCTCGGGACAAATGAACTGTTTTCACGGTTCAACGCGACGCGATAACGGCCGTGGAAACCCTTGCGCCAATTCGAATACGTAGGAAACAAGCCGACAACTTGTCCGCTTTCGCGATTCTTTTTCACCCGTCCGAGTAAAAAGAGAAATTGACCTCTTCTAGAAATGTTTCTCTGACCCTGCACAATGTGCTATGTTTGGCACGTTGATGAGACAGCTAATTTGGACAATATCTTCATCAATTGTAATCAAAAAATGCTGGTAAACTATGACAAACAGTAATGCATTCTAAAGACAGTTTCTCGAGCATTCATTCATCGGAAGATTATTTAATTCCGGTGTAAAATCTGAAGTAGGGGAGAGCGGGGAAAATGGTACAGTGGGGCAAAACGCAATTTTCCAATAACTTTTGGATGGTGGCGGTGTCTGTGAATGGGGCAAAACGGGATCGAAAATCCGGATGTATCGTTGGGCCAAAATGGGGCATCCAAAAATTATTGGAAAATTGAGTTTTGCCCCCATTGCTCCGGTTTCACCCACTGTCCCAGTTTGCTCCGCTCTCCCCGAAAGCCTAAAAACCAAACATGAAAAATTCAGTAACCAGACGTCTTTCGATACATGATTATTACATGATTATATTTCAATACATGATTATTCCATGATTATTACATGATTATATTTCAATACATGATTATATTTCAATACATGATTATTACATGATTATATTTCAATACATGATTATTTCATTACTATATTTCAATACATGATTATTTCATTATTATATTTCAATACATGATTATTCGATACACGACACATAATTATTCCTCTGACAACGGAAAAAACGTTTCTAATCAGTTAAAAGCATGCGCCTGTCTACCGGTCCGATTCAGTGTGTACAATCTATTGTATAGGAGAGCGAACCGTACATTGCATTATACGGAAAAGCGGGTGACTGCCGCGGATCGACGTCAATGATTTAAAGCTGGAGACGGTGGAGAGCCGCAACGGTAAAGCCGCTCCCCGTCGAGCTTAAGTTCTATCGCCGTAATTGCAACTAATACCGATACGAAGAGAAAACAATGGGGAAGGAAAAAAAAATTCCGTCCGTGTTGGCTGCGACAGTCGGACGGGCGCGTTAGCCGATAAAGTCTAAAGGGCTTCCGGTTCATTTACCTTTCCGGCAGCTCGGCTAGGCGTTGTTCGTCCGAGCTCGAGGTCGGACGAACGACCTCGGGAATATTGAATCGAAATGGTCTCGAGCCCCGGACTCAGCTTTTCCTTTAACCGAGCAAAGTATAAAAGGAACGGTAACGAGGCAACCCCGATTCACGTTTCTTTTATTTTACCTCTCCGCCCGGTTTGTTATTACGATAATCTCCTGGTCGCTACCTTCATAGCCCTCCCAAACCCGTTTCCACGCCGTTCCAATTTCATACCCGGTATGTTCTCCGCTCACCTTAACGTCAACCACTCACCCGGTACTTTTGCCTTTTTAACTAAAAAGCTCTTGATGAAAGTAGGAATTACCCTCAATTGTCACTGAAAGTCAAATAAGCTTTACTCCAATCGCAATCAACGAAGCTTACGCGCCGACATTGTTTCGCCGTGTTATCCCGACGAGGAGTTGAAACTTATTTGCACCGAGCTGGAAGTAGATAAATATGTGAGTCCGTGTGGATGTGGCAAGGGAAAACAGCTCGGCTTCCGTCATCATCAGGGCAGTGAAGACGGTTTTCCATTATTTATACACGGGTTTTATTGTCGGTTCTAAAAAGCTGTTTTGATGTACGCACCGTAACCTTCTGACTGCGATTCAGCAATTGCTGAAGTGAATTCAGTAGGATCTAATTATTAAATTATCGTTTTGATGGTCCCTCTCTACTGTCGGGCTTTCCGTGACTTCTTGGACCTCATGCAGTTTTTTTCACCTCGAGTAAGGTAAAAAGCCCAGTTTATGACACTTCTACGCAGCTCTCTCACTTTATGCGTGCAAAATCATAGGGATAAACAAGGAGGACCAAGTGTCGCAGATTGCACCCAGAAAAAAAATTTATTTGACGGCCACCGTTTATTTGGTTTAAGTAAAATATTAATTTGGTTTAAATAAATATTTATTTTTATTTAGTAAATAGTTACTTAAATGAAATAAATATTTATTCAAATCAAATACATATTTTATTTAAACCGCATAAACGGTGGACGTCAAATAAATGTTTTTCTGGGTGTGTGATCCCCCGAACGCGCGCTACCCATTGGCTGCATATCAAGTGGTGGGGGGAGCCGACTATACTAGTGGTACCACTGTCACAAACTGGGACAGTGTCACAATCTGGGCCGCTTACCTTACCCAGTTTCAATCACTGATGTCACAGTTCTCGTTATCATCGTATACTCAGTTTCCGTCGCTCGTGACACAGTATTCTGACGACCGAGTACCAAGTTCCTATTTTTATGTCGGGCTTTATGGCCCCATTTTCAATAATTTGATGGCTCAAAATGATACGAAAATATCAACATCAATTTATAATAACCGCGATGCAACAAGTGATGGAAAGTACAGCATAACCTAATTTGGCTGTCGCGCTATCCGTCATGACAAACTTAACCCTCGAACTCATGTATCATTTTTTCTACCTTCTAGCTCATGGGTAGTCATTCATCTCACTTGTTTCTTCTACATACAAGGGGCAGTAAACAGGGGTTCACGCATATGAATTTCTTCATTTTTTAGTAAGGAATAGAATGACATTCGGCAAATTTGATTTTATTGAAGTTTATGGGATGAAAATCACACTTAAAGCGTAAAACGTAACGAAACCTGGCAAAAATTGCATTTTTTGCGAAAAAAATTGCAGTTTTTTTTAAACGTCCAAATTACCAAATTTCAAGCGTCATTTAAGGAAAAAAAGGTCCCATTCCGGTCAAAAAATCTATTTCTTTGGACATACGAAAATGGGGGAAAAACGAAAACTGGTGTTATGAAAAAAAAAAAAAATCAATGAAAAGGAAAAAAAAAAATATTTTGCATGAGTTTTAACATTTATTTTTCATGAAATACAAAAAAATTTGCAAAAACCCGCGAGCAAAACCGCTCTCAAACACGCCATCAATTTTGATGTTGTATTAAACGAAAACCTTATTTATTACTAGTACAAATAGCGTTAGATGACGGTAACTGAGACGGTTACGAAAACTGGCCTATTTACCTTAAGCGAACTGCTTCTCCCTACACTCGTGACGCCGCCACGGATTGCCTCGCTAGAGATTTAATCTCATTCGGAAGCAAATTCGTCCCAAAGTTTGATAAAAATTTCAGGCATAGCTCGTAGAGCACCGTAGACAGAGGCAAAGTGGGGGTAGAGAAAAAAAAAAAGGAGAACTCATTTGAGGTCGTTTGATCATGGCCGTTCCATCAGCGTTACCGAGGAGAAAAAGTGTGTAAGAAAAAAGGTGGCTGTCTCGGGTGCATGATGAGCTGTGTAAGTCAACGATAGGAGTATAGCCTGCCCGAGAGCGAATTTGTGAGGTAATGGAGGCGGACGCGAAGCAAGCCAGTTCACTCAAGACTCGCCCGGCAAAGTAAGCGCCAGTCTCAATTTTCTCAAGTTTTCCCAGTGGGATTTGCCCGCGGGAACTCGAACTTGCTGCCTCGTAAGTTCGCGCTTCGAGACCGCGGTTCTTCCCTCCGTTCTCCACCGTCGGATGCAACGCCGCCGCTGTGCTGTTACGGGCTGGTACAGCGCACACCCGGCTTTGCTGTACAGGTCCGGGTGTCGTGGCATTAACGTGGTTGCGCCCCTGCGTCTCAGACACGCGCGCGTCTTAACGCAATCATTAATGCATACCGAAATGAATATAAACATTCCGTTATCCTCTTTGCGGGGAGGGTGCTAGGTGGCATTCTCGTAGAGCAGCGAAAGTTGTCGAGGAATTCGGGCGGAATCCTTCCGCTCACCTGACCCAACGACTCAGCCACCCCTCCCGGTTGGTTCCCTTAAAAGGAGTCTGAATCCTCTCTCGCTCTCACTGAATCCCCCATGGCGCTGTCTCTCGCACACCCAAGAAACCAACGTCTGGGTTTAGACTCCTCTTAAGCTACGTAACGAGCATAAGCCACCCACCCACTACTTAGGATACACAGTGTACTTGTAAAACGAGAAACTAGATTCAATTTGTAACTATAGCTGCCACCGGAGGAGAACGGGACAATGCGGATCATTTTATAACGGCTACATCGGAACAACGGAAAGAAAATGGCATCTGCGATTGTAGGTTCTTGTATCAGGCATCCATCACTCGTTATCTCCCCTTAGCGAATAATGCCGCGAAGATACGGCTTAAAAAAAAAATAACAAGCTGCTTACTCTACTCCAAGATCTTCGTGCGTCTCCATTGTAAACGTTTCAAAACATCAAAAGCATCTTCCTCGAAACTTCAACAACAAGAAGTTTCGATTACTTCTCTTGTGTTCAGCTTATCGAGGAAAGTTCATTTTTATTTTTTACCAATATTTATTTTCTTGTATCAGGCGGGAAACTAGATTCAATTTGTAACTATAGCTGGCACCGGAGGAGAACGGGACAATGCGGATCATTGGATGACGGCTACATCGGAACAACGGAAAGAAAATGGCATCCGCGATTGTAGGTTCTTGTATCAAGCATCCATCACTCGTTATCTCCCCTTAGCGAATAATGCCGCGAAGATACGGCTTAAAAAAAAATAACAAGCTGCTTACTCTACTCCAAGATCTTCGTGCGTCTCCATTGTAAACGTTTCAAAACATCAAAAGCATCTTCCTCGAAACTTCAACAACAAGAAGTTTCGATTACTTCTCTTGTGTTCAGCTTATCGAGAAAAGTTCATTTTTATTTTTTACCAATATTTATTTTCTTGTATCAGGCGGGAAACTAGATTCAATTTGTAACTATAGCTGGCACCGGAGGAGAACGGGACAATGCGGATCATTGGATGACGGCTACATCGGAACAACGGAAAGAAAATGGCATCCGCGATTGTAGGTTCTTGTATCAAGCATCCATCACTCGTTATCTCCCCTTAGCGAATAATGCCGCGAAGATACGGCTTAAAAAAAAAATAACAAGCTGCTTACTCTACTCCAAGATTTTCGTGCCTCTCCATTGTAAACGTTTCAAAACATCAAAAGCATCTTCCTCGAAACTTCTACAACAAGAACTTTCGAGTATTTTTCTCTTATGTTCCGCTTATCGAAAAAGGTTTATTTTTATTTTTTACCAATATTTATTTTCTTGTATCAGGCGAGAAACTAGATTCAATTTGTAACTATAGCTAGCACCGGAGGAGAACGGGACAATGCGGATCATTGGATGCCGGCTACATCGGAACAACGGAAAGAAAATGGCATCCGCGATTGTAGGTTCTTGTGTCAGGCATCCATCACTCGTTATCTCCCCTTAGCGAATAATGCCGCGAAGATACGGCTTAAAAAAAAATAACAAGCTGCTTACTCTACTCCAAGATCTTCGTGCGTCTCCATTGTAAACGTTTCAAAACATCAAAAGCATCTTCCTCGAAACTTCAACAACAAGAAGTTTCGATTACTTCTCTTGTGTTCAGCTTATCGAGGAAAGTTCATTTTTATTTTTTACCAATATTTATTTTCTTGTATCAGGCGGGAAACTAGATTCAATTTGTAACTATAGCTGGCACCAGAGGAGAACGGGACAATGCGGATCATCGGATGACGGCTACATCGGAACAACGGAAAGAAAATGGCATCCGCGATTGTAGGTTCTTGTGTCAGGCATCCATCACTCGTTGTCTCTCCTTAGCGAATAATGCCGCGAAGATACGGCTTAAAAAAAGATAACAAGCTGCTTACTCTACTCCAAGATCTTCGTGCCTCTCCATTGTAAACGTTTCAAAACATCAAAAGCATCTTCCTCGAAACTTCTACAACAAGAAGTTTCGAGTATTTTTCTCTTATGTTCCGCTTATCGAAAAAAGTTTATTTTTATTTTTTACCAATATTTATTTTCTTGTATCAGGCGAGAAACTAGATTCAATTTGTAGCTATAGCTAGCACCGGAGGAGAACGGGACAATGCGGATCATTGGATGCCGGCTACATCGGAACAACGGAAAGAAAATGGCATCCGCGATTGTAGGTTCTTGTGTCAGGCATCCATCACTCGTTGTCCCTCCTTAGCGAATAATGCCGCGAAGATACGGCTTAAAAAAAGATAACAAGCTGCTTACTCTACTCCAAGATCTTCGTGCCTCTCCATTGTAAACGTTTCAAAACATCAAAAGCATCTTCCTCGAAACTTCTACAACAAGAACTTTCGAGTACTTCTCTTATGTTCGGCTTATCGAGAAAAGTTTATTTTTATTTTTTACCAAAATATTCGAATTCTCCCTTGGGCGACCACCGTTGCCCCATTTTCCCGCAAGGGCGAATGAAGAGGACCGTGCAGAGCTTTCGGCCAAAGCGGGAGCAGCCGCGTCTATATTTTATTCCGCGATGTGCGAAACCTAATCATTATGTGGGAGCTCGTGAAAATTTTTTCGCGCTGCAAATTCTATCCGGCACTCTCGCTCTCCCTCATTGCCGCGTGAGAAAGAATCGAAACGCACGTAAACGCGTGTCCGTCGGCGATTTCGCTCGGTTGAAACGAGAATTTATCGCGTCAGTAACGAGCACCGCGTTTTATCCTGCTCTCTCTCTCTCCTCCGCGTGACGATGCCGCGCTCGGGGTTTCTCTGCCCCTCCAGCATCCTCGACCTCGTTTGAGGGTTGCGGGATGGCCGGTTTCGAGCCCGAAAATGTTTTCGCGCGCGCTAGCGGAGGGGAAGGAGCGGCTCTCCCGCATCCGCGCGAAATACGAGCGTCGGCATTGTTGTTTCGGAAAAGGGTGAAGAGAGTTTGGGGCTGGCGTTATTCCAACCTCTCGGCAACATCGAGACTCGCACCGTTAACCAGTGAAAACATCTGAAACGGACCTCGCTATACCCCGCGACCGCGTTGTACGTATTCATTAATACCAAAAATACTGTCCACGTATTAAATTCTCGCCGCGTTTGACGATTTATATTTTTGAGTATCGTCGATCGTGCGCAGACCACGACGAACGCATATTGCATGTACTCCTCTCTCATGCAACTATCATAGCTGGAGTGTGTACATTTTCGAGTCCACAATTCGTGGCTCCGCGATCGCATTTTGCCACACACATATGTGAGCCATTTGAAACTGTAATAATAGTCTACTGTTTTTATTCGTGAGTATCCATGAGTGTTATGCGAGGCGTTTATGACGGTCTATCAGAGATGTCGATGAGTGTCGATGAGTGTCCATGAGTGTCCATGAATGGCCATTTGTGTCCATGAGTGTCCATGAGTGTCCATGAGTGTCCATGAGTGTCCATGAGTGTCCATGAGTGTCCATGAGTGTCCATGAGTGTCCATGAGTGTCCATGAAGATCCATGAGTGTCCATGAGTGTCCATGAGTGTCCATGAGTGTCCATGAGTGGCTATGAAGGGCCATGAGTGTCCATGAGTGTCCATGAGTGTCCATGAGTGTCCATGAGTGTCCATGAGTGTCCATGAGTGTCCATGAAGGTCCATGAAGGTCCATGAAGGTCCATGAAGGTCCATGAGTGTCCATGAGGGTCCATGAGTGTCCATGAGTGTCCATGAGTTTCCACGAGTAACCATGAGTGTCCATGAGTGGCTATGAAGGGCCATGAGTGTCCATGAGGGTCCATGAGGGTCCGTGAGTGTCCATGAGTGTCCATGAGTGTCCATGAGTGGCCATGAGTGTCCATTAGTGTCCATGACGGTCCATGAGGGTCCATGAGGGTCCATGAGAGTCCATGAGGGACCCTGAGTGTCCATGAGTGTCCATGAGTGTCCATGAGTGGCCATGAGTGTCCATTAGTGTCCATGACGGTCCATGAGGGTCCATGAGGGTCCATGAGAGTCCATGAGGGACCCTGAGGGTCCATGAGAGTCCATGAGGGACCCTGAGGGTCCATGAGAGTCCATGAGGGTCCATGAGTGTTATGCGAGGTGTTCATAAGTGCCTCCGTGAGGTGTGCATGAGAGTGTTTAGTTCCCTTATACTTTATTGTTAACTAGATTTTTTATTCTTTGCTGTAATATCAAGTTACGCGTCTTATTAACCCTGGGGGAGGGGAAAGGAACCCGGAGTATCGGGAAACCTCGTTACAGAGTGTATTGTAAACCCGAGATTTTGTATCGACGTTCTGATTGCCGACGCCTGTTGACAGAGGAGCTTTGATTATCGAGTGGGTTGCACGCGAAGTTCGCTCTGCGTCAATTTTGCACTATGTGCGCACAGCCGGGCCCTTAACCCCGACCAGACCCGATGGCGCGTCTCTGTCCGGATCCGATAATTATCGAACGCTCGTGAGGACCGGCACTTTATAAACCCTCACTCGAAAACCGTTTAATTAATGGATTGTAAAATTACGAACGCGGGGAAGTGCATTTGGTTGAATATTTATAGCTAATTCGGGAGGGAACGAGATAAATATCCGCCGTGACCGGTAATTGAATACCCGCTGGGGATAATGAATGAGCCGTCCCACATTCGTCCCGGTCTCACGGGCTTCCGATGGCGAATTATTTTTGCAATTTCGGGAAGAAACAAAAGAAAAAAAAGGGAATACTCCGTTATTTCCATATATCAAGCTAATAACGAACGGGCAGGATTGGGCTGTCAAAATTGATAATCGGAAAAAGTTCCATTCACCGGTTATGAAAGCGCCGCTCGGTGACAGTCCTGAGGGTTCGCGTGGCATGAGCTCCAGATATAATTAGCAATTACCTTCCGGACGGGTGGAGGAAATGAAAGTTACGCCGGAAGTCGGAAGGGAGGGTAACGCGTGGTGGGATTCACCGCCGGAAATTCACGTGCACGCGCAAGTTTGCAGTTTGTGACTGGATATAAGTAAGAGGCATCGCGCAGCCGGAAGCGAGTTCCCACGGGAGCAGTGGCTCTTCTTTGGAACTCGCGCATGAAAAAGTTCCGGTTGCCTTGGCCCGATAACGGATATCGATTAATGAAATATCGATACCTCTACTCGCGAAAACGAACTTAGCCACGCCCAAACGAGATGAAAATCTATTCCCCAGATCTCGCGGGGTTTCCCGTTTTCCACACCGAAGATTGCGCATCCGGCCATCCGGTTGAGTAACGGATATCGACTGATGGAATGTTAACGAGAGCCTTGGGGCCGAGAACGGGTATATAGCTGGAAACGGCCAGATGCCGAAGCCTCATAAACTTGGCGATCGTTCGTAAACTTAGAACCTACGAGTGAAAATCAAATCCTTGTGGTACCTCGTGCAATGCTGCAAGCGGATCCTCCCTTCGGCAGATAGCGGACACCGAGCTGCGCGAGCTCGGTGGATGGAGGTGGATCGGCTTGGAAGCGACTACGTGGATTCCAAGAGGTACATACGTAAGTGGATGCAAGTGGAGCTGGTAATTGCTTCGAGTGATGGGAAACATCCCCACCTCTCGCCGGGACCGGGACGACTCATTAACCTCCCCAACGGAAAATGTACTTTCGACTTATCGCTGCGAAAGGGAAATCGTATTATCCCGGGAGACCGGGATTCCATGGAATTGCTAGGCTCCACGTAACGCACTATATAATACCGGTGGAGGTGTCTCGTCTCGATCTCCACCGTACTTGAATTATTTCACTTCTCTCAGGAACCGACTAATGCACTTCACTTCTTCTCGCATTGCTACGTGTCCTGCGGTGCACACGGAACTCGGCAAGGATTTCATAACTGCCTCTATGAAATTTATTCGCTGCTTTAAATTTCCGTCTGGTCGTGTTTAGCGCGAGTGAAGAGCCTTCGACTAAAATGAGATCGAGAGCAAGGACGCTAGAGGGGAATTCGGAGATATCTGGAGGGAGCAAAAATTGGTCGGTTTCAACTGGCATCATAAGCTGGCAGGGTGCACTATAACAGTTGCCATGAACAGGTTGGTGGCGGTTTTCGAGCTCTTGATTCTCGGGGTCCGATGCGACGGACGCAAAGTTAATTCTTCGTTGGTGGTGTTTGGCGATGTTGGCCAGGTTTCTTTCTGCCCTCGGGTCGACCGTCGTTTTGCGTGCTCCGGGCTGCCCGCGTTTGGCTCGAGTGAAGAGCCTTCGACTAAAATGAGATCGAGAGCAATGACGCTAGAGGGGAATTCGGAGATAACTGGAGGGAGCAAAAATTGGTCGGTTTCAACTGGCATCCTAAGCTGGCAGGATGCACTATAACAGTTGCCATGAACAGGTTGGTGGCGGTTTTCGAGCTCTTGATTCTCGGGGTCCGATGCGAAGGACGCCAAGCTAATTCCTCGTTGGTGGTGTTTGGCGATGTTGGCGAGGTTTCTTTCTGCCTTCGGGTCGACCGTCGTTTTGCGTGCTCCGAGCTCCATCTACGTAGCGCCAGGGGCATTAGTTGTCGTAGCGGCGATAGCACCCTCGCACGCGGTACCGGCGAGGCACGTAGGTAGGACAATTAAATATCCACCGCAAGTTTCCCGGAGTGGGGTCAAAGGGCAAACACGGACGCAGTCTGTGGGGATGTGCGAGTGCGGGGGACAATTTGGCGTCTAGTGTATCACGGGGAAAAGAGCCGTTTTCAGTGCTGGAAGTTATATCCTCTTCTCTCGACATAGAGCCCGGCATGCCGTCTTATAAGCGGCTTACCTTAAACACAGCACTTAGCCTCGTACAGCCTTCCATCATACCACCCGCTGCTACCAGCGCCAACCGGCTTCAGCTTCTCACATTTTTTTTTTTTCCACTCCCGTTCCCGAGTCGATATATCAGCATGGGATTTATACGTGCGCCGAAGGGGCATGGTAGTTTGGCGAATATTGGCCATTGAGTAATTCCGGACAGGCTGATGGCCGGAGGCGGAAAGAGTATTCGGTTCATCGAAATAAATATTTGGACGATCGATGTAAATGCCTGGCACATCGAGCTAGCAGTTCGTTGAATCGATGTTTGTTTTTTGATGTATCAAGTATTTGGTCCTATCAACGAAATATAGTATTTTTTTTAACGCGTGAGCGTCACTGCAATCGACCCAAATTATATTTATTTAACTCGGTGGGACTATTGAACTTTGTACGACACTCGTGCGAAAAACGTTTTCTGAACTCGTCTGATTGCAAACTGACACTCGTCAGAATAAGTTTTTTCGCACTCGTATCAAAATGTGCTATTTATTTATTCGCGTAGATTGTTGCCAATAATTTTATAACGTAAAACGCTGGTATTTTCTAGTCGACATCCGAGAGATTTAACAGAATTGAAAGTGCACTTTGTAAATAAGATATTGAGGGCTTTTTCCCGTAAAACTAACTTTTTACCTTTTTTTACCTTTTTTTTAAAGTTTTTTTGTAACTAAGATATTGAGGGCATTTCCGTAAAATCCCCCTTTGCATTCCTACGAAGTGATCGAAGAAAGGCACTTTCTCGCATCGCGTGCGAGAAAAATACTGCGCACGCGTACGAACGCAATACGGTCTTCTTTCCTGCACTAGTGCGAGAAAGTGCTTTTCTGCGCACTTCCACTTTCCAAAAACGTTCGTCTTCAAAAACGAAAAGCGTGGTTTTCGTGAATTCGTTGGGAAAAATTATGTGAATGACATGTAAAAAAGGGAGTCCTGACCGTTGTGAATGCCGCATTTCCACACACTGATAAACAAGTAGGGAAGAGCAGGGCAAAATGGGACAGCGGGGCAAAATGGACAGCGGGGCAAAACGGGACATTGAGCAAAACGCAAGCTTCCAATTATTTTTGGATGTTCCACTTCACCCCGTTGATACATCCGGATTGTCTGTCCCGTTTTGCCCCATTGTCCCATCCAAAAATGATTGGAATATGGCGTTTTGCCCCACTGCCCCATTTTGCCCCACCGTCCCGTTTTGCCTCGCTCTTCCCTACAGTCAAATCAACCAAGATTCGGGCAGGGACGTTCAAATAAATATTTAGTTGGTCGAACAAAATATTTTAAGGTCATGTGAAACTACTCAGTCGGTAACCAAAATCTGTAATGAATGCGATTCAGAGACCGTAGACTCTTCAGGAAAAGGCAAAGCATTAGCGGAAGTACAATTTAATACCGCGTCCGATGATGCTTCCGTTTTGCCCGAAACGTCAACAGGTTTTAAATGGCATTGATTCGCAAAATGCATCTATCTCCCTCGCACTCATGTGTCACGTGGTACATCGTTCACATGGCCTTAATGGCTCAAAAATATTTTTGTGAAATCACTCAACAAATTGTCGAACTAACCAATTATTTAGCTGTACCAACAAAATATTTAGTTGAACGTCCCTGCCGGATTCATAGTCGATTCAATCGTATTTTTTTTATCAGTGCACTCGTCAAGAACTCCCTTTCTACGCCACCATACAAATGACTATTCCCTTAGGTGACCGGCATTCGTTCACTTTTCCGCACGCGCACAAGTATTCAAGCCAAATATTGCACGGGAATCGCGAAAAGTATCCCTTTCGCCGATATTTGTGCGAAAACAAGCGAGATTTTCCAATGGCAAACACAGTTATTTATCCACTGTGAGTGTAACACAACCCTGCGAGAGGTACGCTCGTATACATGATTAATTGCCGGTGTACAGTGATAACGTATTTACCGTATATTTCGCAGTGGTTAATCGAAAGCGGGCTTGGCCAGTGGGACGGGAAAGCGTACACGCCGCGTATGTTCACGCGGAGCCGGGTTAACCTTGCTGGACCGAACAAATCGCAATTTCATTTTCATCGATATATGGAGCGAGGCTCCGGTATCGGCGAATTAGGATGAATTCTTAACCGATCAACTCCGCGCCGGGTAAATTGCCATCCCCGTCGATCTCTTTAAACATGAAAAAGCATCGATGACCATTTCGATTTCATCTCCATTACCGTTTCGACAGTTCACGAAACGCAGCACCGAGCTCGGCGTTAATTTGTCAACGAAAGTCGCTCGATCGAGCGCTCAAACTTTGACGGACCAATTATTTTCGCCCGTCCCGAGGGAGCGATTCGCAGGGGCAGGGATAGAGAAACTCGAAAAATGCATGGGCATTCATGGGGATGGATAAATAAATCGGTTTTTAACGCGACAGCGGGCTTGTTGCGAATGCCTGGCACGTACGTGTTCAGTGAATTCGATAGAGTGGTCCGTCGTGTCTGCTCTATACTGCAAGTAGGCAGCGGTCTTGAACTCACGGTGGTTCGGGGGCACCCTGAGAGGGGTTTCTAAACGACGACCGAATAAAAAAACTTTGAAACGACCCAACTTCCCCTAAATCTTCGCAATTTTTCCTCCGCGCGACGTAGAAAATATGGGGCTCAGCGTAACGAAACCCATAAAACACGTACGCCGCCGGACCAGCACGCCTGTAGGCGCCGTTCCCCTTCGGCTTCCCGCATTCGATGCATCGTCGGATAGGAAGATCCCCACTAATACCAACAACGTGTACTCGTGCATAACCGACGATGCGGTGAGGAGCGTCGGCCGAGCGAGCAGTCAGCTTTTGTCGTAGGGGGAGGGAAATTGGTCGGGAGGGCTCGAGAAGCTGTGGCGGAAGTGTAGACGATGTTTGCCCACTAAAAGTCATCGCCACCCCTCAAACTTATAAGGTTAATTAAATTTAAACTTTTTAGGGCGTGACGGGGCAGCGTCGAAAGCACCTCACCGAAACTCCCCCGGAGTTTACACGTCGATAAAAACTGTTTGCCGACGAAAAATTTGCGGAAAAGTTTAATTTTTACAAGCCGAGCGCCGAGGCGTCACGCGCCTTGCGTCATTCCGGCTTTTCGGCCGTTTCGCGCTCTCCGCGAGAGGGCCGTACGGCACTTTTATTAATCCCGCGCGGGCTCCCTCGAACTTAGTGTCGTCCCTTGCTGTTCGTTGCTCGCCCGACGAAATGCGTATGCAATATTTAAAAAAATCTCCAAGAAAACTCGTCCCGGATGGGCCATTTTGGAAAAATCAGACTACTGTGGCGTTGTGTGCGTAGCGACGAGAGGGCGAGGGCTGGATACGCACTGTACACTATGTGCCGTGAATAGTATGTACGCGAATTTCTCGAGTCACGCAGCGCACACTGAGAAAAAAAATCGATTGAGTCAACAAAATGAGCGCTTACGGGTGGCGAAACAAATTTTTGGTTGATCGAACGAAACAATTGTTGTGTTAAGTAAAGAAAAATTTGAATCGACGGCCTGTTAGTTCGATCAATGAAGTATTCCTTTCGATCAACCAAACATTTGTTTCGCCACCCGTAAGCGCACATTTTGTTGACTCAATTGATTTTTTTTCTCTGTGCACATAACTCTTTCTGTCAATGCTTCTTTTCTCGAAAACTACCGTCAAGTTTTAGACACCTCACAGGTCCTTTTTGTCGGTACGGTGTGGTTTGAAATAATCTATAGATGCAATGAGTATGCACGATGTGTGGCGACTATAATAGTATTATAATAGTACTTTGTGATGCATCTCCGGTACAGCGAATGTTATACGCAGTTTGTGAAGTGATCCCACTTCATAGTTTCGTATAATTTTTGGTAACGAGTGCAGAAAATGTGCCAGTTTTCGTGCCTGTAAGTTTCTCACACTCGTACGAGAAGTAAAATTATCGTGCGAGAAGTAAAATTAGCGTGCGACAAGTAAAATTAACGTGCGAGAAGTAAATAGCGTGCAGGAAGTAAAATTAGCGTGCGAGAAGTAAAACTAGCGTGCAAGAAGTAAAATCGGGCCGATGTGCTTATGCGCAGTCGTCATAGTACGCTTTTCTTTAAAACGCCACTTTTGCCACGCCTCCCAGACACGAGGCGTGGCACTTCTTATGCATGCGTTACAGAAAAAGGTTCTCACATTTCACAAACGTTTCTTGTCCACAAAATTCACCAATCCAGATTTTTTTGCATAGTGATTTTTCACTTCCTTCGTTAAAAAAATACGGTTCGGCAAAACGAACTTGTTAAATCGCCAAAAAAATAAAAACGAAACAATTGTAGACGTTCGTGGTGCTCCGAAATAGTACGCTCGCTCGAAGATCAGAACAACGAAGATCGAACGGGCACGGGTGCGTAAAAATAACGAATCCCTCGAGTCTCGGAACTTATTCCTTTGTCAGTCGATACGTTTACACGATCGCGGAGGTAGCAGTCGAGGCACAAACGAAACGAGAAATTGCAATCTCTTTGGAGATCCGGAATACTTCCCCGCTTTTCAAGCGAATGGAGCGTGTTTACCGTGATACCTCCCGTGTAGTTGTGCTACTGCTTCTCCCGTCTGTCTGTTTTCCCCGTCCTTTGTACGTTCGACGGCTTCCTCCATTTAACTGGTAATTCACTGAACGAACCGAGTCCTCACTTTTATATTTATTGTTACACGCCTTCTTTCCGTACTTTTACTTCGCTCCATCAGTCAGCATCTTCCTTTTCGCTGTTCATTTCCTCGTACTAGACTTTCCTATCTCTCTACGCTAATTGACAATAAGTCCGTGTTATCTCCTCTCTCCGGTACTCCCTACGAAATATCTTTAACGATTCCATCAGATTGCGTCCCAACGGTGGACTCTGCAAGCGAATAAAATCATGTTATACCTGCGAAAAAGAAAATCCTATTTTTCCACCGGAAGTGACGTCAAAGAGATTTTTTTCTTTAATTCTCTGCGACGTCACTTCCGGGTTGAAAAAATTCAATTTTACGCCGGAAACAACGTCATAGAAATATACTTTTAATTGTTCGCTGGAGCGTCATTTTCGGTTTGAAAATTTCAGCCTTCCACCGGAAGTCGACCGATGAGGTCTTCATTCCACCATTACAGATAAAATTTTTAATTTTTTTTCTCCGTGAAGCAGATGCATTTCGCCCTTTAATTTCTTCGAATATCCATACACTGTCCGGCGTGAAGTTTGAGATTCATTAGAATAGTTTTGCGGCGTACGATATTTCCCTCCCAGGAATTTTAATTGGACTCGCTAATTGTACGGGCGGAGATTTTTAAAGCTAATTGGGATGGTCCGTGTCGGATGACGTCTACGCGAGCTTTTCTATAGGGTAGCTGTTCTGCCAGTTACACGAGAACACGCGCCAGAGGGAAGCGCGTTGCAACGTGAAACTTAACGAAGCATCGTAGGACGGCACGGGTAGACTCGATGAGCGTTATGCGATAACGAACATGTCATGTATCGACTGTATTATCTATTGATGTGACCAGCCGCTGTCATTGGGTTGTCCGAATCCATCTCGACGCACCCTTCACAGTTTGATCGACAGTCCTGGATTAATCGTAAGGTAGTCCTTGCGAATAGTATTCACTTCGCATAAATTTTAATGAGAGGGAACTGCAAGCACTTCTGGATGGTACGAGAATGTTAAAAAAAATCAAGCATATGAAATGCGCTAAAAAAAATGTTGCATAATAATAATTCCAAAATGTTATTAACAAATTGATGAAAAATAAAATGTTCCAAAAAATCTCCCGGAAACCAAACTTCTTATTGTGAAAAAGATTCGTTAACTTTTCTGAATACGTGTTAACTTTTTCACATTTTTAAATTCACTTTGAATATTTTTTTTATATGGGAAAAAAGTGTAGAAAGTCACAAAATTCAGTGAATTTAAAAATCTGAAAAAATTCACACTTATTCAGAAAAATGGAAAAAGCTAGGTTTCTGGGAGATTTGTTGAACATTTTAATTTTTCATCGATTTGGTAATAACATTTTTGAATTATTATTATGCAAAATTAATTGTTTCAGCATCTTTAAAATGCCCGTTCTTTTTTTTCAGAATTTATACCATCGAGAAGTGTTTGCAATTCCCCCTCATTTCTCTGAAGCTTATACAAGGAGAACACTATTCGCAAGGACTGCCTTAAATTTTTCAGCGTTCGCATGAAATATCGTTGACGCGAAAAAAAAAAATTCTATTCATTTGACAATTTCGCTCTATCGGGCACTCCGATCTAATTCGTATCTCGAACAGCGACTCTGAAATACGACTCTTGGGCGACCGAGAAGATAAGCCATCTGAGTATAAACAATGGAGATCGAAACTGCCGTAAGAAGTTTAATTAAATTCGCCAGTTAAGGGAACGATAGCTGCACGTACATCCAGCTCGAAATTCCTTCGAGTTGGAACTATGTCGAGGTACGAAGTCGAAGACGGTCTGTGGATCCAGCGTTATCGGCTTGCCCGCTGATGGAACCGCGAACAGGAAGCAAACTTTTGGTCCGCGGATCTTTCAGCGGTACGGTGGCGTTGAGATATAGCCTATACGCGTACTGGAAGATCACGCTCCGTGTTAAGCCGGTAATCGGTTTCGCGGCTCGTCTTCTCTCCCGTTACCCGGCGACACGGAGAGTGAGAGCTGCCGTTGCCGCTGGCTCTGTGTCGAAGGGGAAAGCGCCGCGAGAGCAGCGAGCAAAAGTTCGAAAGCTCGTTAATACACGAAGGCCGCACATCCGGAATGGCCATCACTCTCGTTTTCTAACTCGCGTCGACTACATAAAGAGCTTGTACTTGCAATAAATATATCTTTGTAGGTCGCATCGTGCCTTGAGCAGCTGTAATTGCGGGATACTCAATGAAAGCGAGAGTCGCGCGGAATCACCGAGTTTATAGCGTTTTCCCTTTTGACGCTGCGTAGTGATCATTGAATATTAAATTCTCGGTCGCGTGGGCGGAAGAATTCACTATCGTGAAAATAAAAATTCGATCCAAATTTATAGTCATATCGAAAATACGTCACTTCCGGAATGAACGTCTTATTTTTCGACCGAAAGTGACGTCATACCGGAAATACGCCACTTACCGTTCGAAAATCTCATTTTTCGACCGGAAGTGACGTCGTACCAGAAATACGTAACTTTCAGTTTCAAAATCACATTTTTTGCCCGGTGGTGACATATTTCCGATATAACGTCACTTTCGGTAAAAAAAAAAAAAAAATGAGATTTTCAAACCGGAAGTGACGTATTTCGCGAACTAATTTCATGCTTGTGTTTGAGACTGTTGAATTCATACTCGAAATTGTTATGAAAGTAACACTCACGGAAAAGCTGCAGTATATGTGTGTCTGCGCTTCTGCGACAATGAAACATTGTAAATGTTGATATAAACTCTCGCTTCGCTGGATGAATCTCGCAGTGGATCGGACTCTCGCGGGATTTCGCGTTGCGAGAAAATGCCATCGGATTATTCACCGGTGTAATGTATACGCACCAGAGTAAGAGTCGTCTAATAGGGGTTGCGCTCAGCGACATCCAGGTATACGGGGAAATGGATCGATTTTCCACTTGGTACAACCAACAGAATTAATGAGACAACGAGCGTATGGATGCTAATTAAGGTCTGTTGAAAGTTAGGCGGAATACCGTGTGCAGCCGTTACAACGCGCTGGCCGCTAATAGGGAGGAACTTTTCCTGCTCTCTTCTCGAACACGGGACCGATTCGATGGGTAGACAAGCCGCGAGACTGGGACCAAAACTACCAGTCGTGTTACAGCAACGACCAAGGGATGCCGATGGGCTTTCATGTTTCCACTGCGGAGCATTGTATCCCGTATGGACAATACGGCAAAAACTCAACATTCGCGAGACCACTGGAATTTCGCGGATAAAACCTTTTCGGATGAGGGCAACGCCGGGCAATGGCGATCATTGGACTGCGGGGTCGACTTTGTTACATTTTATTCACTTTCTATAGCTTGCGTTACGTTTTAACGAAGTTGCTGAGCATGGTTTAATTCTTCCTTATATCGCCATTGCCTCATTCTCCCCAGCGCATTGCCTTTTCCTCCACAGCGGTAGTTCCGCATTCTTTTTGGGAACAAAAGTTTGCGTATGCGAAGCACGATATCGACCAAAAATATATCAACGATACTGTTAAGGTAGTCGTACCATTGTAAGACTACCTTAACAGTACCGTTAATATATTTTTGGGCGATACCGTAGGACATTTCGCACGGAACACAGCAGCAGCTGGCACACGGTTTTTCAACATCCGCCGGAACTTTAGAAGAAGTTAATATGTCTATTAATATCGTTCCAATGAGTACTGAAAATCATAATGGGAAATGGTAGAAAATGAACCGTACGTGAAAAAATAACAAAAAGTTGATTAATTCACTAAAAGACCTTTAAGTACATCTTATAGTAGACATGTTAAGATTCCCTCCGATATTCGGCTAATCGAGAAAAATTGACTTTTCACTCAAACATTCGAATTCTTCCTTAGATCGCCATTGCCTCATTCTCCCCAGCGCATTGCCTTTTCCTCCACAGCGATAGTTCCGCATTCTTTTTGGGGACAAAAGTTTGCGTATGCGGAGCACGATATCGACCAAAAATATATCAACGGTACTGTTAAGGTAGTCGTACCATTGTAAGACTACCTTAACAGTACCGTTAATATATTTTTGGGCGATACCGTAGGACATTTCGCACGGAACACAGCAGCAGCTGGCACACGGAAACATGGTCCGAAGCACTGATACCAGGTGCACTTCCGGCGGAGCGCAGCGGCAAGTATATATCCGTGGCGTCGTTTTCTCTTTCGCTTCGAACGGCAGCGTCGTAAATTTTTTTGTTTTTTACCGTACCTTCGTATGCTCGTACCCGCTGCATTGTAACGCGCGTATGGCATCGGATCGAATCGCTGCACCGACCGGTTTCGCCTCTTCCGAACGGGATTACCTCCTGTAGCGAAAAGAAATTGAGTGCGTACTCACCCACGTTGTTTCCTCGCTCCGTGCTCGACGCATCCCATATACGCGTTATATCCTCTCCAATGGCTTCTCTCGCACTCAATTTTTTTTTTTCGTTTTTCCCCGCACTGCCATGACGCTTGACTACGTACTCATGGAGAAAGCTGACCTCGCGCGATAACTTTCTACAGTATCCGACCCAATGGGGTCGACGCGCCGAACTGTTGTAAATATTTATCGACGATACTCGAACGGGATCCTCGACGTCCGATCGTTCGGGATAATCGCTTCGAATCGAGGTAAAAAGAAAATGATGTTTATTTAAAAGATTTTTTTAAATTTTTTCGCGACATTCGTCGGGCATGAACATATCCGCGCCTAAAACGCAATTGGACTTCCTTTCGTATTAATTGCCGCGATCAAAAATTATTATCACCGAACGGGATTCTCAACGTGCATGTGATCGTTCGGGATAATCGCTTCGAACCGAGGTGAAAAGAAAATTACATTTATTTCAAAGTATTTTTAATTTTTTCCCGACATTCATCGAGCATGAAAAATCAGCACCTAAAATACAATCAGACTTCCTTTCGTGTTAATTTCCACGATAGAAAATAATTATCACCGTACGAGACCCTCGACGTGCGATCGTTAGGGATAATTTCTTCGAACCGAGGTAAAAAGAAAATTACATTTATTTAAAACTATTTTTAATTTTTTTCCGACATTCATCGTGCATGAAAAATCAGCACCTAAAACACAATCAAACTTGCTTTCGCATTAATTGCCACGATAGAAAATAATTATCACCGTACGAGATCCTCGACGTGCGATCGTTAGGGATAATTTCTTCGAACCGAGGTAAAAAGAAAATTATATTTATTTAAAAGTATTTTTTTCGTCCGGCATGAAAAATCGGCACGTAAAACGCAATCGGACTTGCTTTCGTGTTAATTGCCGCGATAAAAAAATAATGACTATACTCCCTCTTCGAGAGTGCCCATTCATTGCCGCGCGCGGCGGTCGTAGCAGAAGTGTTGACATTGAGTAGAAAGTAAATGCAACATCCGGAAAGCTATTAGGTTGAAGAATAACGGGGAGCGGTTGGGTATAATTTGTCGCGCAACGACAGTCGGCTCGTTGCTCTCGGCGTTACTTCCGGATCACGCATGGCCCAGGAATGCTCGCACGGATGAAAAAAGTGAAATTATACATTTTAAATGTAAAAAATTTATACCACAGTGAAGAGAATAAATTTCTTTTTTTTCGAGTCTCTTGAACTCGAGAGGTGACGAAAGTTGTGCTCTCATTTAAAACCGATATGGGTCCCCACCCATCATCATTTGAGGCGCACAGACGGTCGACTCTTTGCCCTCGGCGGTATTTCCGGAAACTGCATGGTGAAGAGATGCTCGTACGGATGAAAAAGCTAAATTTATTTATTTATTTATTTGAATAAAAACGGGCCGTTCACACGTAGACGGGAAATCCCATTCATCGATTTGATATAGTGAGGGTGACCATAAATTAATGACAAACGAAGCTTAAAGGGTAACCGTAGGGAAATATTGCGAAGATACTGGATTTAAAGCGTGATAGGGGGCCGCTAATAAATTTAAATGAAGAACTTGAGATGGGAAACAGTGTAAAAGAATCTGTATGAAATTTAATGTACCGGACTGGAAGTTTTTTATTCAAAAGCTGGTAGATTAAAATTCATGTATAATTGTGACGAAAAAGTAATGTTCTGTGTATTGAAAACATTGAGAATACTTTATTTTAAATAATTTGCTTTAATTTTACTATGAAAGTACCTTAATTTTTATCATTTACTTCAATTTCAATGAAAAAGTATATTATATTTTAATCACAATTGTACATTAAATTTAATGTACCAGTTTTTGCATGCAAACTTCCAGGCCGCTACATTAAATTGACAAATTTAATGGATTTAATTAAAAATCCATATTTTACTGTAAAATTTCAACGCACATGTGTTTTAAATATCAGAAACAATTAATGTAAAAAAGCTTCACGTACCGTTGATTAACTTTCGAACTGAATTTTTTTGTATAGTGAAGAGAATAAATTTCTTTTTTTTTCCGTATCTCCTGAGGCCGAGAAGTGACGAAACTTGTTCTCTCATTTGTCCGAGCGATACGAAAATAAAAAGAGAATAAAGTAAGAAAAGAAGACGGAGAGTCGAGAGCAGATGCCCGAGTACGCGAAGCTTCTGCACGCTCGGGAGAGCGTGTGCATCAGCCGGAATCCTCCCCATATGGCTACCTGTACGTGACAATATTTCCAACAAACTTCATCGCGTGCTTCTTCGCGTGCATCCTCGGGTCACGATTTCTACGCGGCTCTCTTATCGCGAGACTGATCGTTGAAAGTCCTCCGCAGCTGAGCGACGAATCCCCGACCACGATAAATAATATTAGTCTTTAAACGGCTCGTAAGAATTTTTTTTAAATAAAAAATGATATCGTCAATGAGCTTATCAGCTTATCACCAAACGAAGGCCAAACCTCGTTGATTGCAACTCTCACAGCGACTTCTTTAACTGTACGTGCCAATTTTCCCACGAAACTTCATCGCGTGCATCCTCGCGTCACGATTTCTACGGGACGCTTTTTTTTCTATTACCTCCCGACTATCCGCAGGGGTAAAAGACGGGAATTATGCGTTTCACTGAGGTCCCGTTATTTTACCATTTTCGTTGTCTCCAGTGTTTGCCGCATCGGCTTAACGTTTCTTAACAGAATTTCGCATTCTAACTCGATTGCTGTAGATTTATAATCTGTCTATCCTCCCCTAATTCCTCCCCTATGCACCCCTAAAAAGTTGGTGTGTCACGATATTTTTATCGAATGGTCGATTAAGGTATTCCGAGCATAAGACCGTAGTCTTCAGAAATTAATAATTTTTTGTTATATTGCAATTTCATCACGTAGGATCGTGTTAAAAAAATCTAAGGCTCGGTTACCAGCCTTTTAATGAATAATTGTTACGTAAAAAAAATGAAATATTAGTACAGAGTCTTATAGAAAAAGCTCCGGTCTGAGTTTCAATTGCAGATTTCTCATGTTAATTATCTTGAGATCTGAAATGTAAAATACACAATAGATTCACCGAATGTCAGAGATTAATTATCGCGCTTAAAAAACGGATCTCACCGAAGGCTTTCGCGAGAAAATAATATCTAAAGCTGCGAGAATAAGTCCAATATCATCTGAGAATCATGGCGGAGCCTGCAACGTTACAGTTGGCAACGGTGTACATCGTCTGCTGTGCTATATCGTCTTCGCGGCGACGCGCGAAATTCAATGATGTTTGCTTGAGGTTAGTGCCGGTCTCATTTTCGTATTACGAAAATGAGATATAATGCACATTGATAAAGCAATTAGTACAAGCAATTAGGACATAAATTGACCTTTGTTCCTGCCAATACTACCGCGGCCAGCGCATTTTGACGTTTTTGTCATATTTCGAAATGATCCGGTGTAATTTTTTTTGACAGACGTAGCTATTTTTTTGATGCCCTTTCTACCAATATGGCGCTTAATCACGTGGTACGCTGCACCGCGTTGCCAGATCGCTCGCGAGTTCAGGGCCGTAAGATTTTGAAAATTGTTAAATTATTTAAAAAAAATTAGAACACGGTATATTTTAGGCATCGCGAAGTTTAATCGAACCTTTAAAAAAGCTTTTAGAATCATTTCACGGCGGTACAGCTTTGCACGCTCGAAAATATTATGGGCCCCGCTCAGGCACCCACAAAACGCGGACCTTCACGCTCGGAATACCTTAATGATCCTATCGAAGATATCGCACCTATTGTTACCATTTTATTCGTGCCGTCATTGGTCGGCGATGACGACACGCACAAACGCTGTCTGCAGCGCGGAGGCTCGTGCGCGCGTGTCGCTTCGATCTTTTGCTCGGTGCCCACCTGCGTCAAGGTTTTTAAACTGTCAAACTGACACACGGTTAACCTATTTTCCGTCGTCGTGTGCCGCCCGACGATGTCAGAAATATATATATATATATACACAGCTGGCCGATCCGGTCCGGTCTCCATTTGGCCATTTCGAAAGTGGAAAAATGAGAAGGGGGTACCCTTACCATTTTTCGACTTTTGAAATGGCAAAATATTTTTTTTCGAGATATGGATTTTTTACCATATCCATTGGCTTCAAGTGGCCCATTTCCGGCTCAAAACACATGCGACTTGTATTTTTTTTTTTAATTTTTAAAATTGACCATTCTCAGCATAGGGAATCCTATGTAAAATTTTGCGAAACGGCACTTTTTTTCAAAAAATTTCGAGATATCGAATTAAAACCTTCGCCATTGTTTTCAAGTGGCATATTTACCAACCGATTTCATTAACGAAAAAAAACTAAAAAATTTTTTTGTGAAAATACCATTTTTGTCGAAAAATGGTAAGGGTACCCCCTTCTCATTTTTCCACTTTCAAAATGGCCAAATATTTTTTTTCGAGATATCGATTTTTTACCATCTCCATTGGCTTCAAGTGGCCCATTTCCGGCTCAAAACACATGCGACTTGTATTTTTTTTTTAATTTTTAAAATTGACCATTCTCAGCATAGGGAATCCTATGTAAAATTTTGCGAAACGGCACTTTTTTTCAAAAAATTTCGAGATATCGAATTAAAACCTTCGCCATTGTTTTCAAGTGCCATATTTACCAACCGATTTCATTAACGAAAAAATTCTAAAAAATTTTTTTGTAAAAATACCATTTTTGTCGAAAAATGGTAAGGGTACCCCCTTCTCATTTTTCCACTTTCAAAATGGCCAAATATTTTTTTTCGAGATATCGATTTCTTACCATCTCCATTGGCTTCAAGTGGCCCATTTCCGGCTCAAAACACACGCAACTTGTATTTTTTTCGAAATTTTTAAAATTGACCATTCTCAGCATAGGGAATCCTATGTTAAATTTTGCGAAACGACACTTTTTTTCAAAAAATTTCGAGATATCGAATTAAAACCTTCGCCATTGTTTTCAAGTGGCATATTTACCAACCGATTTCATTAACGAAAAAATTCTAAAAAATTTTTTTGTAAAAATACCATTTTTGTCGAAAAATGGTAAGGGTACCCCCTTCTCATTTTTCCACTTTCAAAATGGCCAAATATTTTTTTTCGAGATATCGATTTCTTACCATCTCCATTGGCTTCAAGTGGCCCATTTCCGGCTCAAAACACACGCAACTTGTATTTTTTTCGAAATTTTTAAAATTGACCTTTCTCAGCATAGGGAATCCTATGTTAAATTTTGCGAAACGGCACTTTTTTTCAAAAAATTTCGAGATATCGAATTAAAACCTTCGCCATTGTTTTCAAGTGGCATATTTACCAACCGATTTCATTAACGAAAAAATTCTAAAAAATTTTTTTGTAAAAATACAATTTTTGTCGAAAAATGGTAAGGGTACCCCCTTCTCATTTTTCCACTTTCAAAATGGCAAAATATTTTTTTTCGAGATATCCATTTTTTACCATCTCCATTGGCTTCAAGTGGCCCATTTCCGGCTCAAAACACATGCGACTTTTATTTTTTTTTTAATTTTTAAAATTGACCATTCTCAGCATAGGGAATCCTATGTAAAATTTTGCGAAACGGCACTTTTTTCAAAAAATTTCGAGATATCGAATTAAAACCTTCGCCATTGTTTTCAAGTGGCATATTTACCAACCGATTTCATTAACGAAAAAATTCTAAAAAATTTTTTTGTAAAAATACCATTTTTGTCGAAAAATTGTAGGGGTACCATAGGCTTACAATTTTTCGACAAAACTGGTATTTTTACAAAAAAATTTTTTAGAATTTTTTCGTTAATGAAATCGCTTGGTAAATATGCCACTTGAAAACAATGGCGAAGGTTTTAATTCGATATCTCGAAATTTTTTGAAAAAAAGTGCCGTTTCGCAAAATTTAACATAGGATTCCCTATGCTGAGAATGGTCAATTTTAAAAATAAAATAAAAAATACAAGTCGCATGTGTTTTGAGCCGGAAATGGGCCACTTGAAGCCAATGGAGATGGTAAAAAATCCATATCTCGAAAAAAAATATTTGGCCATTTCGAAAGTGGAAAAATGAGAAGGGCCTGTTCGAATCAAAAGTTCAATAGATGGATGGGTGAGCGTTTAAATAGAGAATTCGGTAGATGGATGGGTGACCTTTCGATTGAAGAATTCAATAGTCGGTTGGGTAACCGTTCGAACAGAGAGTTTAGTAGTCGGATGAGTGACCGATCAATTCGAAAGTTCAGTAGTTGCATGGGTTGAGTGTTCAAATTGTGAGTTCAATAGATGGATAGGTGACGGTTCAAATAGGGAATTCAGTAGATGGATGGGTGATCGTTCATATCGAGATTTCCATAAATGGGTTGGATGGGTGTTGATTCAAATTGAGAGTTCTGTAGTTCGATGAACGACTATAGTTACTTTACCAAATTATCATTCTAGGGATCTCGATCAAGCGGAGCGCTGTAGCGCTGAACAAACCTCCGCTCGCGCGCGACAGCGCGCGTGATTGTTTTGTCTCCCACTATAAAAAGTTGGTGACGATACCGGATCCAAAGTTCAATACATGGATGGGTGAGCGTTCAAATCGAGAGTTCAGTAATTGAATAGGTGACCGTTCAAATCTAAAGTGCAGTAGTTGGATGCGTGATCGTTCAATTCAAGAGTTCGATAGATGGATGGGTGACCGTTCAAACCAACAGTTTAGTAGTTGGATGGGTGACCGTTCAAATTGAGAGTTCGATAGGTTGATGGGTGAACGTTCAAAATGAAAGTTCAGTAGATGGATGGATGACTGTTCAAACCGAAAGTTTAGTAGTCGGATGGTTGACCGATCAATTCGAAAGTTCCGTAGTTCGATGGGTGACCGTTCAAATCAAGAGTTCCAAAGTTGGATGGGTGAATGTTCAAATTGAGAGTTCAATAGATGGATAGGTGACGGTTCAAATCGATAGTTCAATAGGTGAATAGGAGAATGTTCAAATCGCGAGTTCCATAGATGAACTACAGCTCCGTAGTTGGATGGGTGACCTTTCAATTCGATATTTCAATAGATGGATGGGTGACCGTTCAAACTGAGACTTTAGTAGTCGGATGGGTGACCGTACAAATCGAGAGTTCGGTAGTTGCATGGCTGAATGTTCAAATCGAACGTTCAATAGATGGATAGGTGACCATTCAGATCGAGAGTTCGGTAGATGAATGGATGACCGTTCAAGTAGGGAGTCCAGTAGATGGATGGGTGACCGTACGAATCGAACGTCCAGTAGTTGGATGAGTGAAAATGTTCAAATCGAGAGTTCAGTAAATGGATAGGTGATCGTTCAAATCGAGAGTTCGGTAGTTAGATGGGTGACCTTTCAATTCGCAAGTTCAGTAGATCGATGGACAGATGATCCATTATCCCTTATCCGTAGTTTCCTTATCAAATTACTAATTTAGAGATCTTGGGCAAACGGAGCGCTGCAGCGCTAACAAATTTCCGCTCGCGCGCGGCAGCGCGCGTCATTGTCCCTAGTCTATAATAAAAAGTACCGGCTGGCTAAGTAAAATTACCATAGCTCACGATAGGACGCAACTAGGGCGCCACCTATGGCAGAAAGTCCCAGATTTTTCAAGAATTTTTACCATGATATGTACGAAAAATTCTTATAAACAAAATGTTGTTCTTCCCGTCAACGATAACAAAATAGAAATAAAGAAAAAAACGAAAATATTTAAACAGATATATTATGATGTTATTATGTTTACACATGCTCTATTTTGGGTTAATATTTGTATTTTTATCCGAACTGTAAAATTGAAAACGTAAAAGGGTTCGTCCCGTAAATAAAATAAATAAATCTTCCTATCATAGGTAGCGATCGCGAAACTGATCGTGAAAAGTCCTTCGCAGCGGCGCGACGAATCCTCGAACACGATAAACAATATTCGACTTTAAACCGCGCGTAAAAATAAAAATAAAACTAAAAAAAAATTGCTATCGTAAAAGAGCTTATCACCGAACGGAGGTCAAACCTCGCTGATCGCAACTCTCTCAGCCTCGCTATCTCTCCACCGTGTAATTACTTTCCCGTATCTCCCGGCAGATGCCGAGTATCCACGAAGAAAGTGCATATCGAGTATCTCCGAGTGACTCGGTAATGACCTCAAAAGTTTGACGTCGCAAAACAACGACTACAAACACCACGGGGTATCGGCGAAAAGTTTATCGCCGTTTTCGGGCTGTTGCGCAATTATAAAGTTAGCCGGACGAACGATGTTGCAAGGTATGCGCTGCAAAGATGCAAAACGTCTTGTTAAAAAAAAGAATAATAATAACAATAAGAATAAAATGAATAAACAGATCTGAATTATGTGCGGAATATTGTTCAAGGATTTCAAACTTTGACTCGCCCGACGGTGTAATTCCGTAAATTGGAGAGAGCGAGCGAGAGTGGCGAACGCTGTCAATGGGATTTATAAAACAATGGAATATAAAAACAAGTAACTGTGCGGTAGAGGTGTAGATGGAAAGTTTCATATCAACAATCGGACGGTTTAGGTATTCGATCATGTTTCCGAAAAGTTTGCCGACAAACTACCTCCCCGTTTCTCTCCCTCGCCCCCTGCAACCGAGGCGGATGTTGGATCGTTGAAGTTGGTCCATCCGGAGAATGCAGAGTGGTCTGGCTGCGCGCGTCAGTGATCCCAAGTTTCGTAGCCCGGACCGGTGGATGCTCACCGGTGGGCTGGCCCAAAGCTTCGCCGAAACTGAAGTCGAGGTTTAAATGACCGTCGCTTAGGAGGGACAGGATCGGCACGAAAGGAACGGAGATTAAGCTCCGAATCTCCGACCGCCGGATCCGGGTTCGCCTCGCCCCCGGATCGAGGGAGCAAGTGCGACTGATAGGACAATTTTCGTACACGCGAAGTCGAATCGCCGTCTCTCGACGATGCTCCGAATTCGGGAAACGGGAAATTTCTTGACGAAGCCCGTTCAAACTTTTGAGCATCTATTGATTATAGGGGATAGTTACTTGTATCGCGGCAAATGTCCTTAACCTAGAAAAACATTAATTGCAATGATTTTACGAAAATATTAACTGGTTTGTTCTAATTTTCAGAAAGGTACATATTTGGTCAGTTTTTTCAAAGAATAATCGGTATTTTTCACTCGATTTTGATGTATCACGGCTCATTCTCTTCCTCGAAAGATGATCTATGAATTCACCATCTAGATATTCGATAGTATTTTCCGTTCAAAAATTACAGTTTTTCTACGACGGAATTTCGTCGATGTACAAATAAAAGACTGTCATTTTTAAACGGAAAATACTATCGAATATCTGGATGGTGAATTCAAAGAGCAAAATTACGAATTATTTTTTGAAAAAACTGAACGAATATGCGCCTTTTCCAAAATTTGCACAAACCAGTTAATATTTTTGTAAATCCACTGCAATCAATGCTTTTATAGGTCAAGAGCATCTGCTGTAATACAAACAACCATCCACTACAATGCGTAAAAGTTTTTATAAACAACTTTACAAATGTAGAACTCATTTCACTGGTGCGAAGCGCTCCAACCTCCTTAAAAATTACACCTGTTTGTTCACGAAGGAATTTGGTCGATGGAAAAACAATAGCCTGGAATTTTTAAACGGAAATTATTACCGAATATCTAGACGGTGAATTCTCACAGCATCATTCAAGGAAGAAGATGATCAGTGATACATCAAAATCAAGCAAAAATGATGGATTATTCTTTAAAAAAACTGAATGAATATGCACCTTTCCGAAAATTAGCACAAACCAGTTAATATTTTTACAAATCCATTCCAATTAATGTTTTTCTATTTGAAGCACATGTGCTCTAATCCAAATAACCATCCACAATAATCAAACCAGGCCCAAAAGTTTACATACACGATTTAAAAAAATCTTGCACTCATTTGACTAGTGTGAATCGCTCCAACCTCCTTAAGAGCGAACCAAGAAAGCGCGACAATCGAGTCAGAGAAATCGAAGGAAAGCATAAGTAGTGGGCCAGAGGCGAAACGTTAGCGAGCTCCGGGTTGGGTGGCGTAGGGCGGACAGGGGCAGGGGGGAGGGGGGGAAGGGGTTGGGGAGCAAAATATCGAAATTTGTATTCTACTATTCCTCGGTGGAAAGGCAAGCGATATAGGGGTTGCACGACACTGGAGGCCACGGGAGTAAGGAACGAGGCGTGCAACGGCTCGGAAATCGCTCGGCACACCGTACGTACGTATAGACGTCGAAACGTGACGGGAATTCCGAGTGCCATAAACGAGAGAGAATCCACCGTGCGACACGGGCTTAATTACCGCTTCGACCAGCCCCGTCTCTCTCCCTCGCGCCCGTTACTCTCCCCACCTCCCCCCTCCCTCCTTCTGTAAAATGTGTTTTGCACGGCCATTTGCGAAATAGAATGCGTCTACGGGTTATTGTTTGCGAACAGGCTTAAATTATCGCCACTTTGCTTCTCGCTGTAAAGCCGCCGGCCGTGTTAACCGAAATTGGCATTCGGATCGATGGGAATGGCCCCGACGCAAACTAAGTCCGTGAGATACGCGCTTCGTGTGCGTAAGCATGACGAACCGGCCACTCGAAACATCGCCGAACTTTGTTGCCGTTTCACCGTTAATGCGGACGCCTCTTGTTCGGTTAAAATGTCCGATACGGTGCAACGGAGAAACAGAAGCGGCGTTCCGATGCCCGCGCGCATCAACGCCCGGCTCTGTGCGCGACACAAATACATTTCAGGCTTATTGAAATTGCTCATTTATAGTTACTCCGTGCGAAGTTCGTCGACGTGCCGATCGTTTGCAATTATTCGCCACTCCAATCCCCGTTAAAATGCACACGGATCAATACACTCGAAGCCATCGTGCACGGCAAAGAAGGTTTAGCCTCAACCAACGCTTCTGATCGGCTAAAGTCCACGATCGTCCTCGATAATTAATCGAATTACAATGATAAAATGAGCAAGAAAAAAAAATCGTTCTGAAAGAGAAAGTTTCGTTGAATCTACAAACTTTTTTTTCCATCCTTGCAGAAAGACGTCATTTTTCCAGACATTTATTTAACGAATTTTCCGTTCAGAAGTTCCCGATACGATGCTTCGCGGCGTCTCCCTTGAATACGGAAAATATCAAACGTCGGGACGGGCTTGAAATATTGCTGCATAAATTTAACGCTGAAACGAACACCCCGCTGGAACCTTAGCGAGGTATCATTCGTTCGTTCGTGCCCTCAGCGCTCGGTCGCTCGCGCGGGCCCGCTCGCGCACTTCCCGAGCTCGCCTTGGAATAATTAAGAACGGTTATCGCCACTTCCTCCGTCGTTATGATTATTACAATTAATCGACTCGAGCAAGCTTCCTTGCCCGCCGCCTCGGAAGGTATATAACGGAATAAAAACGTTTCCGGTGAGGGCCGCGACGGGGTGAGATATCGTCGTACCGATGCTGACGCGCGAATTAACACCGAGCCATTTACCAGCCCTCTCGACTTCACGAGAGGTCTTTCACTTGCCAGAATGACGAAGAGACCCCTCTCGAGAATCAGACCGAGAATCTTGCCGAGGCCGTTCCGGCAATCAGGGGAAAGGACCTTCGCCCGTACGTACGCGCACCCCCCCTCGAACTACATGTAACACAACTACCCTGATGCATAGTCGCGTCACGAGAAAATTGCTTTCCCTTTCTTTCCTCGTGCTTCTCTCTTCGCACAAGCGGCTCTCGTCCGTAATACGTAAGGCGCAGGCCCGCCACTCTGTGAATGTAGACGGGATTGCTTTAGTCGATATACCTCGCCCCAAGAGCTCTCCCCTCGGTCTTTTTCTTGCCGCAAGAAGGGATACTAAAAGTTTGACTATCTCGGTCAGTTTGTTGCTCGACAGGGGCATCGCTCGGATTACAGTTCTTACGGACATAATCGACGGATAAACTGGAAACCATTCTCTTTTTCTTGGCTCTGTATTTCCGGAGAAAAAGAATCATCGGACCGTATGTGAATTATAATAACCATATGATTACACATGATTACTAGCTGGTTGTTGCAGCTCGGGCGGTTCGCTGCCTAGCTTATGGTTTATGAAATCTAGAAACCGGACATTTAGATTTCCTGGAAGAAATTTAGATATACTGGAAATGCCTCACTTCCGGTTCGAAAATGTAATTTTTCGACCGGAAGTCGAAACTCCGTTTCGACCGGAAGTCACTTCCGGTTCGATAATGTAATTTTTTTTACCGGAAGTAACGTCATACCGAAAATACGAAAATTCTTGTTTGTAAATCTCATATTTCGACCGGAAGTGACGTCATACCAGAAATATAAAAATTCCGGTTTGGAAATCTCTTTATTCGACCGGAAGTGACGTCACACCGATAATACATCACTTTCGGTTCGGAAATCTCACTTTTCAACCGGAAGTGATGTCATACCGATAATACGTCACTTCCGGTTTGGAAACCTCACTTTTCAACCGGAAGTGATGTCATACCGATAATACATCACTTGCGCTCTGGAAATCTCACTTTTCAACCGGAACTGATGTCATACCGAGAATACATCACTTCCGGTTTGGGAATCTCATTTTTCGACCGGAAGTGATGTCATACCGATAATACATCACTTGCGGTCTGGAAATCTCACTTTCCAACCGGAACTGATGTCATACCGAGAATACATCACTTCCGGTTTGGGAATCTCATTTTTCGACCGCAAGAGTCATCATACCGGAAGTACGAAAGTTCTCTTGGCGATCTCTACCGAAAGACCGTACCTGCCTCAACGTCGCCTGACCTGTTGCAGGTCCAAGCCGATGACGCTCGATCCCGGCCGTCCTCAGCAGGTTTCGCCTTAAGGTGAAGTGTCGAGCGAACGATGCCGTTCCCTTTAAGGGCACCGAGAGGGAGAGCACCGCGCGCCGAGCAAAAGCGTACAGCGCCGCGGTGACGAGAGAGAACTCGTCGGATTTGGTTCGACGAGTGAAGCGTTCCCGTGCGAACTTGCGCGTTTCATCCCAAAGTTTCCATGGCAGTTGGCGAGTTTGGAAGCCCAACGCGGTGGATCTTGGCAAACTCGTGTAGGTACGAAGGGTGGGAGGATGCACGGCGTATGTTTAAGCATCCGACGATACACCGAGATTTTCCTTGCCATCGGGAGGATTGAGGTGGAGAGGAGGAAGCTCCAGCGATACTCGCGCCTTCACGCATGCCCCCTCGTCCCAGCCTCTCGATGAACGAAGCGAAGACTCGTGCGTTAACTTCCCGAGAACAGAGAGACACCGCAGACTTCCTCTGGCTCCATCGCGAGAGACGGGGCCGGGGGTAACCTCCGACATAGACGGTTTGTATACACGACTCCGCGTGCACCAACAGCGGCAAGTATGGAAGCTCCCACGGCGGGGCAGAGAGAGTTCGCGTCATAGAGTTAACGAGCTTAGCTACGCGATAGCGTTCGTGCGTGCTCCGGGACACGAGAGAGCCCAACGTCGCCTCCGCGCCACAAGGGAAAATCTCGTGCTGATGTTGCACCCATCCACGAGGGCGACACGCTCTTTCCCTCCAGGCTGATTCGCATTTGTCGACGACACTCGACACGCACGTACGCCACACGACTTCCAAGTTTCAACCGCACATGTGCGCCTTTCCTGCCTCCTCGCCGTTAGCCTCCCCAACCGTGCCCGGTCGCATCGGTATTCACGGGAGCGCGTGCTGCACGCGTGCTGGAATGCTGCGCTCGTGTCTTTTAAACAGCTCTTAAACCGGCGGATAATGAACTGGGAGATTTTTGTGCAAACCCTTTTTTTATTTAATTCATTTTGTACTCGGCTCGTGTGTGGCCGAGTGGAAAAGTTAGGAAGAGCTCGCACGCACGGAATCGCATCGTTGGGCTGCTCGTCGCAGGCCAGTCCGAGCTGACGTCGTCTCCACCGCGCCACGTCGGACTGGACGACACGAATGTCAACGCGGCCCAATGACGAAGCGACAGATCGCGATGCGTGCGGCGCGGTGGAGTTCCCGAGTAGACATTTTCGAGCTTCTATGAGGCCCTTATCGGGACCCGATGTAACGCCCGATGTAACGAAATTTTCGAGCGTTGCATCGGGCCCTGATAAGGTCTTAATAAGGCTTTATCAGGCCTTATCAGGACTCTATAAGGGCCCGATTTAACGCTCGAAAATGTCTACTCGGGATGCTGGACTTTCCCCAGAGTAGACATTTTCGAGTGTTAGATCGGGCCCTGAGAAGGTCCACACAACGCTTTATCAGGCTCTTCTCAGGCCTTATCAGGCTCTTCCCAGGCCTTATCAGGGCACGATGTAACGCTAGAAAATGTCTACCCGGGATGCTGGACTTTCCCTCTAGCAGACATTTTCGAGTGTTAAATCGAGCCCTGATAAGGTCCTTACACAGAGAAAAAAAAATGAATTGAGTGAACAAAATGTGCGCTCACGGGTTCACTTGAGCGGCGCTAAATGTTCAGTTGAGCGGCAGGAATGCCTCGTTGATCGAACTAACAGACCGTCGAATTAAAGGTTTCTTTACTTGCTACGACAATTATCTCGTTCGATCAACCAAATATTTGTTTCGCCACCCATAAGCGCTCATTTGATTGATGCAATCGATTTTTCTTCTCAGTGTACAAGGCTTTATCAGACTCTTCTCAAGCCTTATCAGGACGCGATTTAACGCTCGAAAATGTCTACTCGGGACGCTGAACTTTCCCCTGAGTAGAAATTTTCGAGTGTCAGATCGGGCCCTGATAAGCCCGATTCCTGATGATTCCTAACAAGGGCCTTGATAAGGTTCGGCCAAGGCTTCACCAGAACCTTATCAGACCTCGATGCAAAGGTCGAAAATTTCCACTCGGGTCGCGGCCGCGCATGTCGCACGCGCGCTGTCTCTCAAACATCTCTTAAACCGTCGGTCAACGAACCTGAGGATTTCCGTACAAACCTTTTTTTTCCGTATTTCATAGGCAGCTCGTCGCCCAGTGGAAAACTTCCCACCAGCTCGGCCTCACGATTCACCGTTGGCGGAATCGGTCCTCGCGAGACGTCGTTGCGCTCCCCGTGGCAGACCGGGCTGACGTCGTCCACGCCGGGCCACGTCGGCCGGGAGAGAGGCGCGCGTCGTGGCGAAACCTGTACGAAGCGAATGTCAACGCGGCCCAATGACGGAGCGACAGATCGCGATGCGTGACGCGAGTTACTGCTCGCGCGGTGCGTCTCGAAGCCGCGCCACACCGCGGCGGCCGTCGTCGTGGCCTCGCGGACGAAGCGATGACATCAGCCGCTATCGGGCAACGAAATGCCTCGGGTCGAGGTGGAGGCGGGTGGAGGCGAGGGGGGAGGAAGCGGAGTCAACTAAAAGAGAAGGAAAGATTAAACGGGAATGAGTGGCAACACGCTCGGCGACCCGAGAGGAACGCGGGGAGGGAAGTCGGAGATGCCGACGGAGATGGACCGCAGGATGAAGCGTGTGGGACGGAGGGGGAGAAAAAACGGTATCGGGAGCGAGAGACGGACAAACCCGGAGTGCATGCGACGGCATCGAGAGCAGCGGAGAGGCGATCGGCAGGGGGGGAGGGGGGGCGGTGGAGAACCGAGACTTAAGTGTTGGCGGGTTATAGGAGTTGGGGAAAAAAACGAAGTGAGGAATAAAAGAAATGATTGTACCGACGGGGGGGAGAGACTGGGTGAAGGCTCCGAAGCGGCGGAGGGAAGGGGGGGTGGAAATGGTGAACAGGAGGGACAGGCGTTGCGAGTGAACGAGAGAGACGCCGCTTGGGGGGGTGGGAGGGAGAGGGAAAGAGAGGGATATAGGAAAAGCAGAGACCTACATATTCCGAGAGGCCAATGAGACGGCGCAATGTGGCCGCGTAGCCGTTCTATCGCCGTCCCCGTCGCTCCCGCAGGCCGTGAGCCGAAGCTTCGAGGGTCCCACCGAGTTTCTCCATGGCCTGCTGTGCGAGCTCGCTCTGGCTGGTCGCGCGCGCACCAGGCTGCTGCCTCTCTTGCCCACTATCGCGTACCCACCAGCACCAGCGGCCGACGCGCGCTTCGTGAGGATTCAGCGTTGCCACGGAGTGTCAGTCGTTCGCCGGCATCCGCCAACGCACAGACATGCTTCCACGCTCCCGCGGGCATTCAACAATGAGGCATCTCGAGGGTGTTGCATTCGCGACGTGTTGCTTCGCAATTGTCACGATATTGGGCATCGGCGTCGGGCCCGGTCTCGCCGCCGATTCTCAGAGTGCCGGTCTCAAGGTGGATCGAATTTATCAACCGGAAGTATGCGACCTCAAATCGAAGAAGGGCGATCAGGTCACGATGCACTACACCGGGACACTCGTCGACGGTAGCAAGTTCGACTCAAGGTCAGTGAACTCCAATACGACTTTAAAGTCGGTAACTTACGCGCTTGGTGCTACGAACTTCGACGAAGAGTGACGTTATGTCGGTTGCGTAACTTTCTTTATCTTCGTGCAGATTATTTTATTTTTGTAGGTAATCTCATGTTTTTTGTTTTTTTTTTCGATTGTGAGTCGATCACCGTCACGTGAGGGAGATATGAGGTTTTTTTTTTTTCGGTGTCCGCGGCCCCCTCGAATTTTGGTCGCTCACGCGTCGAGCCGATCCGGTTTGGTGGCTGAAGTCACGTCATCCGCCTCTCTCTCCCCCCCCCCCCCCCCCCCCCTCGGTGGTTCCTCCTCCCCCAAGAACCCGTTCGGCGGTGTGGTTATACGCTCGTGCGGAGGGGTTATCGCGTTATATCTGTCGTTCTCCTGACATTCCGACTGCGTGACGGGTGGGGAAAAAAATAAATGTATATCAGTGTATCGATAACCCGTCGAATTTCGAGCCGCGCCGATCATTTTTATCCAACAAAAAATTCACCGACCATGTCGGTTTACCTGCGATGCTGAGTTATTTTTTATTTTTTCTCTTCGCACCCAGAAAAAAAAATTTATTTGACGTCCACCGTTTATTTGGTTCAGGTAAAATATTTATTTCATTTAAATAAATATTTATTTAAATCGAATAAATATTTTACTTAAACCCAATAAAAGGTGGACGTCAAATAAATTATTTTTCTGGGTGCGTATTTTTGGTTTTTTTTTTCGGAGGCTCGAGCGATAACGCCGCGAATGTTCGTCAATTACGTCCGCTCCGCCTCCGATGTTATGACGTTATTAGTTACACGTGGAGCATCGATAAAAGTTGCCCGAGCGGAGTCCATTCGGATCGATCACACGGCTTTATCGGCGACGATTATGATTCCTCGCTCGGCGCGCTCAGCAAAAACGCTCGACGGTAATTAACGCGATAATTATCGAGTGCGGTGGTTTGTTCATCGAGGTTGATCGACCGACGATGCGCCGCGCGCCCGCGGCGTAAAATTCACCGTTCGATTTCCGCGATCGAAGCGCGTACATCGTGATTCCGTGTAGCCCGAGTAAACCAAGTACCAGACGCACGTGAAAGCGTCATGGAGAGAAGTGGTCGATGTACAAAGGCCGGGAGGGCCGGATTGTGTGCGGAGCTCTTCGCGCCGTACGCACACACCATCCGAGCATCGGGAGCGCTGCAGCGCTCACACCGTCATCGTAATTGCCGAGTTAATTATACTTACTTCCCCACCGGGCAACCGCTGCTCGTCGACGCCGCTTTTTGATTTTCCCTCAAACGCCGACTCTCAGGCAGTTTCGCGGTTCGACCGCGAAACTGATGGCCGAGAGCTCGCGAAACTCGTTCACCCGACGAGCTTTTTGATACCGATGTTCCTCGTCTCCCTTCCGGGTCTCTTCAGTTTGTTTATCTCACCCACCGGATCGACGGAAACTCTGTGTAGAGGAGGAAATGAGAGAGTTAAAAAATCAAAATTAGGCCTCTTTTATTTTTGGCGACGGAAGGAGGGAGTAAAAAATCAAAATTAGGACTTTTTTATTTTCGGCAAGGAGAGAGTGAAAAATCAAAATTAGGCCGTTTATTATATTTTCTGCGAGGGGAGAGTGAAAAATCAAAATTAGGACGATTTTTTATTTTCCGCGAGGAGAGAGCAAAATATCAAAATTAGGACGATTTTTTATTTTCCGCGAAGAGAGAGTAAAAAATCAAAATCAGGAATTTTTTATTTTCCGCGAGGAGAGAGTAAAAAATCAAAATCAGAACGTTTTTTATTTTCCGCGAGGAAAGGGGAGAGTAAAAAAAAATCTAAATTAGGCAGTTTTTTTATTCTCCCGCAAACACCGTCACTCTGAACTGATCGTCGAGAGCCTCGTTCACCGGACGAGCTTTTTTATCGCCGATCTTCCTCACCTCCCTTCAGAGTCTCATAATTTTGCTCCTCACCTTCGCGATCGTCAGAAATTCGGTGCAAAGTACGAAACGAGAGAGCGAAAAAATAAAAATTAACCCGCGATCGCTGAGCGAAAGATCGGGGGAAGGGGAGGGGGGAAAGCCGGGCGAGAAAAATGAGGCCGTTTTAGAAAGTTCGCTCCGTTAACTGCGCCGCCGAAAGAAATTCGTGAAGGACTGAATGTCATGGTAATCGAGAAATAAAAATCCGGACCGGCTTTCTTCGTCGCGACCGCGGTCCTCCATGCAAGGCCGTCTATACATATACATCCTTCGTTCGTTCATTTAAAAAATTCTTTTATTTTAATTTTTTCCGCGAGTCGTAAAGTACCGTTTCATCTGGAAAGAAAGTTGGCCCGCCCGAGTCAGGTATATAAGTGGTACAGAAAACCCATGACCGAGAGCTTTTCGATTCGGTCAGAAGCCCGCCGTTTTCCCGCCGGTCCCCGGTTCAACGAATTACGCCCAGTATTGTCCCGGGTAGGAACAAAAGTCGGATTTTTTTTTCCCCCGGCCGGTCCCGGTAATTATCCAGCTCCTTCGTTTCTTAACGCCAATTAAATTAGCGTCCCGTCCCGCTCTCCTCGGCAGCTCCGCGTCTCGTGATAGATTGAACGAGGGATAATGATTTTCAAGCACGTCGGCAACACAGCCGCACGCGCTCCTTAACCCGACGAAATTGTTTCGCGACCGTTATAAGAACCGTTCAGCGTTGCACACAAACACAAGCGTCCTACGGGTCTTCGTCGAAAGGAAGTCGTGGACGATTTCACTTTACACCCGGAGCCTTCCCGGCCCGGTGAGAGACTCGCTTAGTCACAAAGTACCGAGAGTTATTATTATTCGAAAGTAGCGACGAATCCGTCGAGCCGCGCAATTGCGCAGAGCGGAGGTTCATATTAGTGACCGGAGACGCGCGCGTCGGTATTCCTTTCGATCATCCGAACATTCGTTTCCCCACCCTAAACTCACATTTTGTTGAGTCAATTGACTTATTTTTCTGCACAGTAAAAAATAATTTCGTAAAACCGGAATGCGAAATATCGTAAAAATAATTTTGTTAAATAAAGGACAAACTCGTTTGTCACTTATTTGAATATACGGACTTGTCCTTTTATTTCCCGTGTCATTGACAATTTCAGTTGGTACCTTTGTTTGTGAAACTATAAAATTACGGAATAAAAAATTGTGGACGTTTGTGGGCAATAAGTTATTGTGAAAGGTACAAACTTTTTTTTATTGCGTGTGTGCGAGAGCTTCGTTCTCCCGACGAGCTATTTATTCCCGATCTCCCGCAGCTCCCTTCCGAGTCTCTTTAATTCTTTCCCATTTCGGTGAGAGACTCGCTTCGTTACAAAGTACCGAGAGTTATTATTATTCGAAAGTAGCGTCGAATCCGTCGAGCCGCGCAATTATATTAGTACACTGATAAAAAAATGCGGTTGAATCAATTAAGATTCGGGCAGGGAAATTTTTTCAAAAAAAGTGCCGTTTCGCAAAATTTAACATAGGATTTCTAATGCTGAAAATGGCCAATTTTTAAAATTTCGAAAAAGGTACCAGCTTTACGTATTTTGTGTGGAAATCGGTCACCTGAAGCGAATGGCGGTGGCAGAATTGCGATATCGCGAAAAAAAAAAATTTGTCCGTGAAGAATAAATGAAAAAAAATTTGGCCGCGAAAAAAAAAGTTCAACTAAATATTACGTTGGTACAGCTAAAAAATTGGTTAGATCAACAATTTGTTGGGTGATTTCACCAAAATATTTTTGAGTCATTAAAATATTTTGTTCGACCGACAAATTATTTATTTGAACGTCCCTGCCCGAATCTTAGTTGATTCAACGGCACTTTGTTTATCAGTGTACCGGAAGACGCGCGCGTCGGTATTCCTTTCGATCGTCCAAACATTTGTTTCGCCACCCTAAACGCACATTTCCTTGACTCAATTGACTTCTTTTCGAGCTTTTCATTCCCGATCTTCCGCAGCTCCCTTCCGAGCCTCTTCAATTTTTTCCCACTTCGTTGAGTAACTTCGCTTCGTTACAAAGTACCGAGAGTTATTATTCGAAAGTAGCGTCAAATCCGTCGAGCCGCGCAATTGCGCAAAGGCGGAGGTTCGTATTAGTACCCGAAGACGCGCGCGTCGCGCCGCTGCAGCGAGCATTAATTCTCCCCTCCTCCGATATGATTTATCGTAACAATCCCCGTCCACCCCGCTTTTATCCCAAGATTATTTACGATCCTCCGCTATATATGTATATATACATAGACGCGCGCGGAGTGAGGAAGAAAAAGTTAGCGCCCCACATTGGGCACGTTTCGAGGGTTTCCCTCCCGCGGCAGGCTCGCAGAACCGCGAGAGTTCGAACGACGACGGGAAAACGTTGACTCCATTTGGCATGCCTCGATCCACTCTCTTTCTCGCTTCCCTCGTACCCGGCGGTTTCTTCACCTCTGTATGTGCGACTTCGCAAACTGTGGCAAGTTTCGAGCGACTCAGCAGCATCAGCAACAGCGACCTCCTCCTCGTCCTCCTCCTCATCCACCGCCGCACCGGGGCTTTTTGTTCGAATTTATACGTGCGAATGTTAGGTGTATTCGTCGGCGAAGTGAGTTCCCTCCACCCACTGTCGGGTGGTCGTATTTAATGCACTCTTTTGCCGCACTCTTTCCATTCGCGATTCGCGACGGATGGCGAGGCGCGGGCATCGCGAGCACTCCTCGCGGAGTCGCGTGCAGTGAGAGAGAGTCGCGGATCGCGCACATCCGCGGGCACCGCGGCTTGGCATTATGCGAATGTACGGGAAAACTTCCGGCGGAGGGAAGGTTCAACGACACACTGTCGGATCCCACGCGCGAGAGGGCGGAGGGTGGAAATATGGATGGAGCTGACGGGAACGAAGAGGAGGGTCAATGGTATCGCGCGGAGCGGGGCAAGACGGTCTCCTTCGTTCGGGATGGAGGCTTCTACCCGGATAGCATTTGGGCCGAGAAGCCGTCGAATAGGCAGCACATGTCCACAGGGGATGACGGCAAAATTTGCTTCATGTGCGTCCGCATTTGTTTTTGCCAGCATTCGATGCCGAAAATTCTTAGGAGCGTATTTCCAGCGAGTTGTCAGCGAGGCTTGGTGCTTTGCTTCTTGCTGTGAAGATTCATTCGCTTGAGTCGTGGTTGTTTTGGGTGAAATAAAGATACATCGACTTCTTATCTAATTTAGGTGTTTCCATCGATTCTCATAAAAAAATCGATATCAAGGATCGTTAGTGGTAGGTCTTTTGTGTATCATGCACTGAGAGAAGGATCTGGCAAAAATGACTATATCGCTTGAGAGATGTCACACACACACATAGGAGTAGGGCGCTAGGGCGCCACCTATGGTAGAAAGTACCGGATTTATAAGAATTTTTACTTAGATATTGTGGTAAAAATTCTTGGATAATCTGAGACTTTCTGTCGTACACGCAGAAAAAAGAAATTATTTGGCGGCCACCGTTTGTTTGGTTTAAGTAAAATATTCATTTGATTCAAATAAATATTTATTTTAATCAAATAAATATTTATTTAAATCAAATAAATATTTATTTAAATCAAATAAATATTTATTCAAATCAAATAAATATTTATTTAAATCAAATAAATATTTTACTTAAACCAAATAAACGGTGGTAGTCAAATAAATATGGTCATTTTTCTTAGATGATCGGTAGTTTTTACTAGATCCTTCTCTCAGAGTATTTTAGAAACACATATCGACGCTTGAATGAACCTGAGCGTTCACAAAATTCTCGAACAAATAAAAAATCCAAAAACGCTCATTCATCTTCATGGTCTGGTTTTACGAAATGCAGCCATATTTATGACAAGAAAATTGTTTGCCAATGCCACGGTTGGGTACTTGGGTATGCGCGGTACCGAATCTACCAGAGTGTTCCACTTTGTCCCCGTTCCGTCTTGCCCCGCCCGCGTCTGCCTACATGCCTGCTACGGCCGTCGTGTGGGGAAAAAACGTATAGACGAGGGTTCTCGCTTGCCCTCTTGCGGGATCAAGAGCCGCTTAATTCGTCATCGGGTTAGCGTGCGCTCGCTGGACCGTGCCGCGGCGCGAGGATACGCGAACCCGCAAGTGGATACTTTTCGAGCGAAAGAGGAAAAAAAAAAAGTTATGAAAAAAAAAGAGTAAACGCGAAATAACGAATGGATGCTGCTGGTCAGAGAGACGCGGGTGGAGGTCGTTGAGCGCGACGTTTTTTGCCTCTTCTAACTTTTCGCCCATCGTTTCCTCGTTCGGAGCAAACGTACTCAAACATATCTATGCGCGGCGCTTTCGATACCGAAACATATCCGTGCACAGGCGCTTTGATGTAGCTTCGCATGCTCCGATACTCCGCGAGTTCTCAATTGGCTCCGAAAAAAAAAAAAAAAGAATTCCGACGAAGGGATTATGAAAACCAAATGCGCCTCCGCGGTTCCTGTGAATGCCGATTGATTCGCGAGTGGGATGAATCCAAGTTGGACAAAGGATGGATTTGTCGTTCGAGCCTTTTGAATGAACCGTTTGCTCGGCGAGCGAGCTTTCGGCGATGAAATTTGTCGAGTCTCTTGAGCCGGAGAATCGTCGTCGAACATGTCCTCCCGCCCCAACGCGGCGCGATAACACTTCGGTGGCTGTACGCACGATAAAGCTATCAACGCGGCTGGAACTTTGGACGATCCTCCAAGCTATCTCGCGAAACTCGACGCTTCTCTCTCCCTTCAATGCTAATTTTCAGTTCGTCGGGGGGACGTTCTCAAAGCTCTCAAACTTGTTCCGCGCGACAGTGTGCCAATTTTATTGGGGCTTGCGAATTTCGCTGTGGATTCGCCGTTCGGAGAAGAAGGAAAAGGGGGTTTTTTTTTTTCGATTTCGACACGATTCGGCGATGGCGCTACCGTGGGACTTTCGACCCGTGGCCGGTGCCCTATTCACTCACAGCGTCGGAATTACCCGAAGCGATAACGGTGAAAGCAGGCGGCGATAACGCACTATCGCTGACCAAGCTTTGACGGTTGCCAGGCAGCGGCAACCTTGTACATGATTCGAGGCTGGTGTTACCTCGGTCCACTCGCTGTCGCACGGCTTCGCTCCGCGTACAAAGCCTCTCACGAGTAGCCGTGCGTAACCGGATTCGACGAGAAACTCCCACGGGGCGAATTGAAAATGATCGTGCATCTCACGCCTGGCGTCCAGTCTGTATCGGGCACCTTGTTGCGTTGCGAAAGTAATCGTGACAAAAATACATCACAAGGATACCGTACACTGATGAAAAAAATGCGGTTGAATCAACTGAAGTTGATGAATCAAATAAATATTTAATTGGCCGAACAAAATATTTTTATTCCTCAAAAATATTTCGGTGACATCGTCCAAAAAATTGTTGAACTGATCAGCTTTAGCTTCACCAAAAAAAATGTTTATTTGAACGTCCCTGCCCGAATGTAATTGATTTATCTGTGTATAACGAACGGCACCAAGCATCCATATTGACACTGAGCGAAATTGATCTACGAATCCTATCAGTTCCCGCAATACGATTGTTATTAATTTCCCAGCGCGTCGTCAGTGCGCAACCAGAAAAATAATTTATTCGAAGGATCACCCGCAAATAATTATGTATTTAATTCAAATAAATCTTTATTTGAATTAAATATATATTTTTTTGTGGGGCACGCGTGAAATTCATTATTTTTTCTGGTTCTGGAAAATGAGCAAGGAATCCCACAAAGACCCGTGCACGCTCTAATAATCAAAAGTAATTATGAAAAAAAAATAATAATAGGAAACCATCTAACAGCCCAAGCATTCAAATTCAATGATGAGCGACACTTGACTCTTCGCGAAATTTATCGATGAATCCTATCAGCGCCCGCAATCCGATCGTTATTAATTTCCCAGCACATCGTCAGTGCGCACCTAGAAAAAAAAAATGTTTTGAAGGTTGATCCGCAAATAATTATTTATTTAATTCAGAGAATTATTTTCCCGGGAAAATGAGCAAGGAATCTCAGGAAGAGCCGTGCACGCTCTTACAATTAAAAGTAATCTTAAAAAAAAAAAAAACGTCCAACAGCCCAAGCATCCAAATTCAATGATGAGCGACACTTGACTCTTCGCGAAATTTATCAATAAATCCTATCAGCGCCCGCAATCCGATCGTTATTAATTTCCCAGCAAATCGTCAGTGCGCACCTAGAAAAAAAAATGTTTTGAAGGTTGATCCGCAAATAATTATTTATTTAATTCAGAGAATTATTTTCCCGGGAAAATGAGCAAGGAATCTCAGGAAGAGCCGTGCACGCTCTCACAATTAAAAGTAATCTTAAAAAAAAAAAAAAAACCTTCCAACAGCCCAAGCATCCAAATTCAATGATGAGCGACACTTGACTCTTCGCGAAATTTATCGATGAATCCTATCAGCTCCTGCAATCCGATCGTTATTAATTTCCCAACGCGGCCATCAGTGCGGAAAATGAGCAAGGAATCCCACGAAGAGCCGGGCACGCTCCGCGCTCCCTGGACGGTATAATTAGTCCCATTCGAATCTGTTTATGCGTACAGAGCGCGGTTCGCTGGCTCTGTCAGGATACAGCCGCCTCAAAGAGCCAATTTGTAGTGCGATGTGTGAATTCGATACAATGATGGGGGTTCCATAGTCATAGCGAGCCGCGGGCAAGACCGTTCGTCCGGTGCAACACTGTTCCATTAAACGCACAGCTAGATCGCGTCCATATAAATGGCAGCCACAGGGGCCGGCGTATCTCTCGCCGGGCCTATCACCATTCCATTTCAGTCTTTTCCCCGTTGACGCTCCGGGTCGTGCGCGTTTCCATTCCGCGTACATGTACTCCGGCATGTACGACCCTTTATGAAGGTCCCGCTCGCCCACCCGCCGGCTTTACATGTTCCATTTCTTTAATCTTCGAAACTGCCCACCATCCAGCGCTTCGACCCTTTCAGCAATTTTCTTTTTTTCTCTCACCTTTCGCCGGCTGAGCGAAAAAGGGTTCCCCGCTACAACATCGCCTGGTCGAACCGTGGCTCGCGCATTGGGTTTTGCCCCTCGCCCGAACTATTCCCAGCCTCGCGGACCTGAGCATTCTGACTTTTTAGGGACTTAATTAGAAGATCCGCGGGTGAGGGCGTCGGTGTGGGTCACGGAGGGCAGTTACCATCTCTACTGTCCGCCCGCAAGAACAACTCGCTGTTTTGCCTCGTTTACTTGCCCGCGCTAGCGCGATTGTTTGCGAAGCTTCCGGTTTTGCAATCGGTTCTTCGGCGATATTAATATTTGTGAAAATAACCGGGAGATTCGCCAATGCACCGAAGTGCATTAATCACTGGACGAGAGTAACCGGAGCTTTCGTTTGGTGCGTTCTTCCGCCGGTGGATTAGAAAGACTGATAACAAAAATTCGGGCAGGTACGTCAGAATAAATATTTTGTTGGTGCAACTGAAAGATTCAGTTCAACAATTTTTTTTCGACGACTACACCAAAATATTTTTGAGGCAACGAAATATTTTGTGCGAACAACTCAATATTTATTTGAAGACCACGCCCGAATCTTCGATTGACTCAAACGCATTTTTTTTGTCAGTGAAGGGGCGAGTCGATCATTGCAGTTTCGGTCCGGTGGTTTCGGCGAGTTGTTGTTTTTCGTTTATTTATTTTAATTTCACTCTCTTTTCTTCGTCTCGAGTGGAGAAGTTCGGGCCTACAGAATTTAATTAAGAAACAAGGCCCGGTCCATAGCCGGTATGGACTAACGGACGTTAAGCTGAGCAGAAAACACGGACGTGGGGAGCTCCATGCCGTTTCCTTTCGCAACTATCCAGCTACTAGATTTAATTAGTGCCAGGTAGCTTCTGTCGGAAGCCGACGATGCTGGTAGCCGTAGAGCGGAGAGCTACTCGGTGAGGCAACGAGAAAACCAGGGATTGGGGAGAGGCGAGAGGGACGCTGCTACCCTCCTGCTTGGAAATGTTTTTCCGCTTGGAAAAAGGAACATCCTCGGGTCCGGGCGGTGTAGCCTCGCTCACCTCGCCTCCTCTTCTATACCCTGTTTCTCCCATCTTCGCGCACAAGGACTCCTAATGAAAAGGGTATAAAACGTAAATTAGCCGGACTATGCGGATAACTTCGTGTAAACACGCTTAAATGGGTAATTCGCGCGTACGTAACGGTCCTATTGCTTCTCACACAAATCGACTACACGAGAATTTACGCCAGTGAGAGAGGATGCGTGCGGAGAGACTTCTCGTAGACTTTAATCATTGACGGAGTACCGAAAGGTTGGGCGGAATCGTTTTCACCGAAGTTTCGACTGGTCGTGAATTTCCTTCGTTACATGGCGACCAGCATTATTTGTCGACGAGATCCGGTTGAGGGACGCATGCAGGTTCTGGAAATTCCTTCCTACGTGAAAAATTGCTGTTACCATCGAAGCTGTTGGTATTTTGTTGAGACAGCTTGCGCAGACTCGTTTCCAACGAAGGCACCGCTGATTACGAACTTCCTTCGTTAACCCTTTGAATTCAATGTATTTGAAACTTCATACTTGTAAAAAATGAACAAAAATGTATGCTTCAAAGGCCTTCCCGTGTGGGATCCTTGATCAACGAGGACCTAGAATTTGCCAAGACATCGAAGTTGATGTCCTAAAAATAATCTGTAAAAATTCACAGACGTACCTTGAAGTGTTTTTTTTTTTTTTTTTTTTTTTTATAACGCAGAAGAAAATTTATTACGGACATTCGTATCGTTTTTGTGCTGAAAAGAAGACATGGTCGGTTGCTCTCGCATGCAGTTTCCGAAATTGCTTCCTACATCGAAAGTCACTGTTACTATCGAAACTGTTGGTATTTTGTTGAGACAGCTTGTGTAGACTCGTTTCCAACGAAGGCACTGCTGATTACGAACTTCCTTCGTTAACCCTTTGAATTCAGAAAAATGCATTAATGACCAACCAATGTATTTGAAACTTCATACTTGTAAAAAATGAACAAAAATGTATGCTTCAAAGGCCTTCCCGTATGGGATCCTTGATCAACGAGGACCTAGAATTTGCCAAGACACCGAAGTTGATGTCCTAAAAATAATCTGTAAAAATTCACAGACGTACCTTGAAGTGTTGTTTTTTTTTTTTTGATAACGCAGAAAAAAAATTATTACGGACATCCATATTATTTTCATGCTTGAAAGAAGGCATGGTCGTTTGTTTTCTGGAATTGCTTCCTACATCGAAAATCGTTGTTCGCGTACTATCGAAGCTGTTGGTACATTATTAAGACAGCTCGTGCAGACTCGTTTCCACCGAAGGTACCAGTGACTATAAATTCCCTCCGTTAAACGGCACCGGCACTACTTGTCCGCGAGACCATTCCAGTTGACGGAAACATGCGGTTTCTGGAATTACTTCCTACATCGAAAATCATTATTCGCGTACTGTCGAAGCTGTTGGTACTTTGTTGAGACAGCTCGAGCAGAGTCGTTTTCAGCGAAGGTACCGCTGATTATGAATTTCCTTCGTCAAACGGCACCGGCACTGTTTGTCCACGAGACCGTTCCAGTTGACCGATACATGCAGTTTCTAGAATTGCTTCCTACATCGAAAATCGTTGTTCGCCCACTATCGAAGCTGTTGGTACTTTGTTGACACAAGCGGATCGATTATGCATGAGCCGCTGATGGATTAAAGCCAAATCGCGTTCACGTCTCCGGCATGAACGCTATTACGGTCGCGAGCTGACTCATATTCGATGAACCTTGTGCTAATATCAGGATCGATCGGGGAGGTGTATTCAATTGGTCGTCGAAGCGACAATGGCCGACGGTCCACGTGCGGGTTCGGAACGCCTCACAGAAACACTTAATTGATCGACGAAACAATCGCAGGATTTCCAAGTAATCCTTCATCGCAACTGCGCTGCTCAGGAATACCAGTCGATGTGGACGGGACAAGATTGGGGAAGACGAAAAAAAGGGGAGACCGGGGCAAAATGGGACAGTGGGGGCAAAACTAAATTTTCCCATAATTTTTGGATGCTTCATTTTGTCCCAATGATACATCCGCATATTCAACCCCGTTTCGCCCCACGGTCCACCATCGGAACTATCCAAAAGTTATTCGAAAATTGCCTTTTGTCTCATTATCCCATTTTGCCCCACTCTTCCCTAAACGCTGTTGGGATTGCATCTGGGTCTGTGAATTGGCTGTTCGCTAAATATATACACCCAGAAAAATAATTTATTTGACGGCCACCTTTTATTTGGTTTAAGTAAAATATTCATTTGATTTAAATAAATATTTATTTCACTGCTTACTTAATTAAAATAAATGTTTATTTAAATCAAATAAATATTTTACTTAAACCAAATAAACGGTGGCCGTCAAATAATTTTTTTTTTCTGGGTGTACGGTACTTAATATAACTGGCTCAATGAAATTTACTGCGTGACGTCACTTCCGCTTTAAAAGTGAGATTTTTAAATCCGAAGTGACATCATAGAGAATTTAAAAAAAAAGTTTATCTACCAAGAAGTGGCGTAGTGGCGTTAGCCAGCGTTTATCAGTGCTCGGAAGATAGTCGGTTTCGCTCTGGCTAGCTACACTGGTCGGAGAATGACAGATATGGTATTTTGACCAACGGCAGCCAATGTGGAGCCAGCGATGTGCAATTATTGCAGCTACGGCAGAATCCCACCTGGATCGGAAATTTTCCTGAAACGACTGTCGACCATCAACGTGCAACTGAGGAGAGTTGGAGATATTACATATTCGTGCCGCTAATGAGAACCGAAGGGAATATCCACGTATCCACGTAACCAATGAAAATGTAACGCGGATTTCACAACGTTATGTCAGTACCAGCTTACCCAATTATCGACTCTGAACCTTTTGCCCAGTCTCACCCATCAATGCAGGTATATGAAGTCGGAATATTCCATAGCTTGAGAGTGGGTAAAGCGTATCGGATTTTCCGTCGTGCCCGCTAGATCATGTAGTGCCATGCGCTGCAAACCGGAAATGACGTCAGAGAGCATTTTTTTTTTATTTTCCTAAAACAACTACAGACCATTATCGCGTAACTGACGAGACTTAGAGTTATCGCATATCCGTGCGGCTAATGAGAGTCAAAGGGAATACTAAAAATCCACACAACCAATGAAAGTGTAACGTCGATTTTGCACAGTTACGTCAGTACCAGCTTATCCAACTATCGACTGTGAAGCTTTTGCCGAGTCTCGCCCATCAATGCAGGTATTTCAAGTCGGAATACTCCATACCTTAAGGGTGGATAAAGAATATCGAATTTCCCGTCACGCCAGGCAAATCATGTGTCATGCGCTACAAACCGGAAGTGATGTCAGAGAATTCTTTTCTAATTTTCCGAAAACAATCTAAAAGGTAAATATTTGCTACCTTGAGGGTGGACCAAGAATATCGGATTGACTGTCATGGCCGGTAGATCATGTACAGTGTCATGCACTCCAAACCGGAAATGACGACACAGAGCATTTTTTTAATTTTTCTAAAACAACTATAAACCGTAATCGTGCAACTGACAAGAGTTAGAGTTATTGCATATTCGTGCCGCTAATGAGACACAAAAATACTACATCCACGCAAGCAATGAAGATGAAACTCGGATTCCACAAAGTTATCCACCAGCTTACCGAACCATCGACTCTGAAACTTTTGCCGAGTCTCGCCCATCAATGGGCGAGACTCTTGGTATCTCAAGTCGGAATATTCCGTACTCTGAGTGTGAATAAAGAATATCGGATTTCCTGTCATGCGCGATAGATCATGTCCAGTGTCATGGGCAACAACAGCCCGCGCTCTCGTCGGGAGTCCTAAAGGATCGATGAGTTGTACGGGACTGCATTATGGACCACCCAGGGAGCACGGATGAGAAATCCCACAGGAGCAAACTCAGCGGCTCCTGGCTATTTTTCCTTGGCCAAGCATTATTCCGGGTTTGCAAGCCGACTCGCCCACCACGCGGCACCGGCGCTCCCTTCCGTCTTCCATTCTTTTTCCTTCTTATTCCCGCTCATCTGTTCCGGCTGTCCCGCATCTCGCCGAAGGGAAACCCAGCCGCCCGCCGTACTCAACCCGTTCGCTTTTCGATATCTTCATTTCGCAAACCCCTCCCGCCCATTCTCGATTCCCGCTCCGGCCTAATCCTGCCAGAAGAACGCGAAATCGAGGGATCAGCTCCGAAACGAGCACTCTCGTCTGGTCAGCCAATCCTTAAGAACCCTTAAACCCTATATACACACTGAGAAAAGGATCTTGTAAAAATTACCGATCGTCTAAGAAAAATTACCATAGCACACAGTAGGAAGGAACTGGGGCGCCACTTAGGGGAGAGCGGGGCAAAATGGCACAGAGGGGCAAAATGGGATGATGAGACAATTTCGCAATTTTCCAATAACTTTTGGATCGTGGCGATGATGGTCCGTGGGGCAAAACGGGGTTGAAAACCCGAATGTATCGTTGGGACAAAATGGGGCATCCAAAAATTATTGGAAAATTGAGTTTTGTCCTGCCCGTTTTGCCCCACTGTGCCATTTTGCCCTGGTCTCTCCTATGGCAGAATGTCAGATTTTCCGAGAATTTTTAACATAATATCTAAGAAAAATTCTTATAAATTCGGTTCTTCCTACCATAGGTGATGCCCTAATGCCCTACTAGTATGTGCCATGGTAATATTTCTCAAGCGATATAGTCATTATTACCAGATCGTTCTCTCAGTGTACTTGCGGACCGTCTGACCCCACGTGAGTTCAGACAGAATTGAGAGAGGAATTGCGAACACTTCTCGATGGGATAAAAGTCTGAAAAAAATTAACCATACGGAAGGTGCTGAAAAGATTGATTTTGCACAATAATAATTCCAAAATGTTATTCACACATTAATGAAAAAAAAAAAAAAACTAGATCCTTCTCTCAGTGCACTGAAAAGTCCGCGGCAAGCGGATCGAATATTTCTCGACGACCCTCAACCACGGCAAGGTAGCAGCGTTTATTTATTTTTTAAGTGCAACTAATTGGACCATCGATCCCTACCAGTTACACGAGAATGCATCGACTCCCAATTAGCACGATCCTTGGTCTTGCGAAATTGTTTGCCATTGGTTCGATTTTTTTCATTATTTTTTTTTTTATGTGTGTAGGGTCAAAGTGGTGAATATGGCCCACCTCGATTAACACGTAAATCAATGATATGTGGACCGGTCCATATTCCCCACTTTTACCCGATCATACGTCGCGTGCAAAAGGTGGAAGGTAAAGGTTTAATAACCCGGTGTACCAATGCGGGTCATCGAACACCGTCGGGTATTTCTGTAACGAGTCAGCGTTTCTCTCTCGAAATGTTTCGACGTCATGCGGGGGGGCGAAAGCCGTAGCTCGGTAACGCTTTCGTTCGCCGTTTCTCCTCATGGTTCTTGCCGTTCCCTCACTCATCCCGTCGTATAGACGTCGGCCCTTTCGCCCTCCACCGCACTACGACAACTCGCGCGAAATAATTAACAACCCTCGTACGCCCGGCACCGAAGCACCCGGCGAGCAGCTTCACCGTCTGCCCTCTCCAGAACCCCCTCAAAATTTAAGCTCCGTGCACGCACTCTCGCGCGACCACTTGAAATATTTAGGTAGCGACAACGATTTCGAAACGGCAAGTACCCCAAGCCTATATCCTCCACGTTCGTTTCCGTGTGCCGAGGTCAAAGCACCAAAACCCACCCCCGTTGCCATGCCCGCAACTCGCTCAATTATTACTTCGCATCTTTTTTTAACGCTGATCCGTACACGTAAAGTCGTTTGGATCCGACATGATAAAAAAAAAAAAAAAAAAAAAAAAAAAAAAAAAAACACGTGCCGGTTTCGCGATTAAACGACGGGACGCTGGAGTTACGTGCGACAAACATTGCCGTTGATATATAGGAAAATTGATTGAAACGTTGAACCAACGGAATACCGCACGGCTCTGCTTTTCCAAGGGTCATTGGACGAACGAAATAATGAAATTGACGTAATTGATTGAGTACTTTTACGCAAACACGTTTGAAAAGCCTGGATTATTTGTTCGCGCGGAGAGAGCAGCTTTTATCCGTCACTCCGATGGGCCGACGCTTTTCACTGACCCGCTCGTCATTCCCCACTCGTTATTTTTTTATTCGATTTTTCTTTTTTTACTTTTTCAATTTTTTTTTTTTTTTTTTTTCGCGCGATGTCTCTCGCCGCTCACCACTCTTTACCCACTCGGCACACTCGACACTGCGAACGGCAATCCCTCCCTCCCCTCACTTGTCATTGAGTTCATACTTTTCACCGCGGCTCGACAAACTTTTTAATCTCAAAACTACTGCTTTATATCAATCACACGGCCCGTCGTCAACAGAAATTAAAACGAAACGGACGAGCCAACTTCGCTACGGCTGAGTGTGGAGAACAGTGTGGTTAACCCTTCAAGTAATCGCGGCGCCTGCATAAATGTAAAATATATATATATATTATAGACGAGATGTGTGGTTGACTAAGATTAATCGGAGAAATTACGCTCGGTGACATTCGATGCAGGTTTCTCATAACTTGCCAATTGGACATAAAATACTTTTTTTTTAATCAGCCATATTCGAGGTGGGAAGAACACCTGATTTTGTGTGATGGAGATTCTAAAAAATTACATCTCACACATACATATATATTAGATATATGTGCAAAGTACCCAAAAATACTTCAAATACAAAGTACAAAATATCACAAGCACTTGAAGTATTTCTCAAGTACTTATTCCAAGTACTTTTCGTAGCGTAGAGCGTTATTTTTCTTAGAAAAAGCTGCAAAGTAATTTGCACACGACTTCCGAATTTTTTGCAATTTTACGCATAGCTTTCTCCATGAGAAAATTCGTCGATCGATTTTGGCTTCCTCATAGAGGAAGCCAGGCGCAAAATTGTATTGGATGAAGAAGAGATGTGCAAATTACCGTACAGCTTTTTTCGTATCATAAAAAAATGTCTACATCTCATAAAATTTAAACTGTCAAAATCAATTGCAAAAAAAAAAAATCGCTAACTGAAATCGGCGGTGTGACGTCATTTAGGGGAAACGTCACTTGAGGTTTGCAAATCTCACTGTCCGACCGGAAGGGTCCTCGAAAAGTACTTGAACTTGGTACTTGAAATCGTAAAAAAGAAGTACTTGAAGTACGAAAAAGTCCTCGAGTACTTGAAACACTGCCCACCTCTGACATTATATATATATTTTTTAATACGAGTGGATAATAAAGTGCCAACGGTCACCGAAATAGACGGCTCATAAAAGAATTAAATCGATAACAGGGACGCTCGCCGCCGGGCGGTGTTCAGTTTTTGTGCCACAATTTTCGCCAATTTAATTTCCCTGTCGAGTACAAACTGCCCGTCGCTGCAGGAAGCATGAAATTACACTTCTTCTCGTGTTAACAAATTTGAAGCACTCGTCGTGTGCATCCATGCAGCCTCGGGCTCGCCCAGTGTGTATCGCTGTCATATAATTATTCGGCGCAGACCGACCCCGATTCTGGATGATCATTTGTTTCAATCGCGAAAACAAAAAAATACAGGGCAGCACCGAGTTTGGTATCCACCTATGTTGGGACGAGCGGACAATGAGAGCAACACTGTCTTGTCAGCGAAATCAACGATTAATGAAGTACAATTCAGCGCATAGGTCGCCGATACCGCGCCGATCCTCGATATTTCATAAATAACAGTTCAAACACGCCCCGGGCGTATTATCCGAATTAATATCGCTAATTGGGCCGACATGCAGACTCCATCAGATCGATATCCACTGGCCCACTTTCGATGTCCGTTTCGAAAAATCCTCGGCAACGCCGCAGCCGACTGGAACACGGTTCCATAAGATAACGGTACAACTGCTCGGACACGTCCCAATCGTCGGACAGCTCCTATGCAGATTTGATTTACAACGAATTTAAGTATTAGGAGTGCAATTTGACACTTGCAATCGTATCTATAAACATTATTTTATGCATAGAAAAAAGTTACACAAGATTTAAGTCGCAATTATTTTCTATTTCTAATCATTTTGTTAAAAGAACGACGATATGGTGTCTAAAAATTGGTACAAGCGTTACTATATACGCGACCCAATAACCGGACACTTAGAAGAAGTTCGGTTAACTAGCTTTCGATGCAGCTTATCTTCAGTATCGCTGCGCGTAAATATAATTTTTTTTCATCGATTTAACTAATAAATGGCAAAGAAATTCTTTCAGTTGATAGGAACTAGTTGAGTTCGTAAATCAGAATTCTCGCAATCTATGAGTGCCCGAAGAGTCGGGACATACAGTGTCCGAATACAGGAACCCGCCGAAAAACCGCGTCCGAAAACTGGTACATTTGGACTTCCGTGTTATTTTCTTAAACAAATATGTGTCTTTTTGTAATTTACCGATGTGTTTTGGAAACTAGAAACAATCAGCTCAACATTGGATTCAGTTATTTTCACAAAGAATGCGTTCTTCGCAAATTAATAACTGCTGGAGTCTGCAATGAGAGAAGGATTTAGTAAATATAACTATATCGTTTGAGAGATATTACCATAGCACATAGTAGGGAACTAGAGCGCCACCTATGGTAGGAAGTACCGGATTTACAAGAACTTTTCGTAGATATTATGCAAAAAATTCATCGAAAATTTGAGACTTTCCGCCATACGTGGCGCTCTAGTGCCCTACTACTATGTGCTATGGTAATTTTTCTTAGATAATCGGTAGTTTTTACTAGATTCTTCTCTCAGTGTGGAGATTCTCTTAACCGTCCAAGCATTGGTGCCTTTACCTTACAAACGGGCCTGTCCGATAACAGCTGTTTCGACAGCGGCGCGTTGATCCGCCATGAAACCGATGTCTCTCGAAAACGGTACACATACCCATAACGAGAAAGAGTCCACGCATTCCACGCACAACTTTCACATTTTCTTTTCCCATCGAGCGACCCATCACTCTCGCGTGCCGACCGTCGAGAGCCAGAAGGGCCGCCGTTTCAGGTGTTGAACGGTGCGGCATACGCCCTTCTGCCCCTCGGCAGTCGATACGTGTCCACCAGCTTCCTGGTTCTCTTTTGCCACCACGGACGGACAGACGGACGAGTAAGTTAGCGTGTACAGAGACGGGCGACGGGACCGGGTCAACGAGTATCGATGTCTTCTCTCCGCGCTATTCCACTCCCAATCCAAGTTCATCTGTATTCGGTCCTCGGACCCGTGCGATTCGCGGCTCTCAGGGCGGAGCGCCACGACCCTAGAAATCGAGAAACCTCTGCCTCAACCCCCGCACCCTTGCTGTCCATATAACCTCGATTTATTCGATTCCCCTCCCCCTCCACCTATTGGGAAAAAGGTAGTTGTAAGATATATGCAGAACTATATATCGAATATAGCCTATATATTTTCGACGAAATATTCGATGTGCAGGATATAGAGTGTACAAATATTTGTTTGAAAATTAATGAACGGTATTGGAAGCTTTTTTTACATAAGCTGTTTCTGAATTTGCAAACCCATGTGCAATTTTACAGTAAAATTCAGATGGATTGTATGTATCCCAAATATATTCCGGTATATCGAAAAATATATTTTCCTAACGCATGCAGGGTAAAATCCCGCTTTCCGTTCCAGTAAAGTGTGTCAGAAAGGCACATTTTCGCATTGCGTGCGGCAAAATACTGCGCATGCGCACAAACGCAATATGGCATCTTTTCCCGCACTAGTGCGGAAAAGCGCCTTTCTAACGCACACATCACGGGAACGGAAAGCGTGATTATCGTGAATTTGTTAGGAAAAATTATGTGAATGGCAATATGAATAGCAATATGGTAAGTGCGTATAAGGGAGTTCTGACTCATGTGAATGACGAATTTTCAAACTCGTCAAGAACTCTCTTTCTACGCCCTTGCCATACAAACACCTATCTCACACCTACCTTTTTTCCATCTGAGCCCGACCAGCTGAACTATCGCTACATCATCGACACACATGGATTTCGCGCAAATATCCGTGTACAATCGGCCATATTTCATCATTGAGAATGTCGCTCGCGATCAATCCATGGGGCGCCGGGGGCGGGTGCGGAAGTGGGTTTAATCTCGTGATGCCCTTTATGCCGATTTCGATATATCGCCGATACCTGCACCGGCGGATGCGCACACTCCTGTAATCTTGGCTCCAGCCCAGGGACCGATCTGTACGATTGTTTGAGGCGTTTCAACAAGCTCCCGCGGTTACGTACCGCTCGGTGAACGCGACGTTTGCCCAGCGGGTATCCCCGCTCGTTCGGAGCCGGATCGACAACTGTTGACACTCGATCAATAATTGTACACGCTTATCATTCCCGGTCGATCGATAGCGCACCGAGAGGCGGGTATGCGCGATGCACCGGGCGTGGGCGAGGCGGAAGGATGCCCGCTCTGGCGTTATAAGCCTGAGCGAAGTCTGGCGTTCGCCTGTAACACAGCAAACTCGGAGGTAGCGGAGGAACGGAGGGAGACGGAGTAACGTTTCTCGCACCACCGTTAACCACCTTCCAGGCTTCATTACCCGCGGCTTCCAAGGTGGTTAACAAAGGGCCAAACCGCATCCCACTAATTGCTACGTTTGTGATAACGAAGCTGTGTACTCCAACGATATAATCCCTCCGGTGGCTGAGGCTGAATTTATCCAATAATGGTATCGGAACCCGGTTCTCGAACTCATTGAAAAATAAGAACAAGAGGAAAAATGAAACGCGCCGAGAATGTTATTCTTGTTATCTCTTTAAACATTTTTTTTTATTATTATTATTTGTTTTTTTTTTATTTTTATTTTTATATGAAACTGCTAACGAGCATCGGTCGGAGAGATTCCGGGATTACGGACAGTTGTGTGTTTCCCATCACTTATAGTTCGCCTCGCCGCGGAGGCGCGCTCGGCCCCGATTAGGCGCCCCGACAACGATAGCTGTCGTTTTCACGGAATCGGCAAGACGTTTTTCCAATTTGATGCAATTATCGGCGGTTGTTCGGAGCGTGGAAGTTGCGTGAAATTTTTCTACCCCCCTTTCGACGCTGTTCGCTCGAGAGAGCACGTTGCTTTTGACGGTCGCTGGATCTTAGTCACGGACGGACCGTGAAAGCGCTCGCCGGACTTTTCAGACTCCGAGCACCGATAAGGGATTTTATTACCATCAAAGGGAAGTTCGTATTTAGAGGAAAGGGGGTGGACTGATTGGCAAAAATGCCCGGGGCGTTCTGCGACCGGCGTCGGGGAGGGAGTCGAGGCGACGGACGGAACACGAGCGAATGTACGGGGAGACCTCGTTGGCAGCGAATCCTCCCACACCCTGAAACCTATAACGGATCGGGCAAAGACGAAGCAACGAGAACTTACACGAATGCCGACGAGAAATCGCTTTATGAACGCGCTGACGAGCACGAATTGTTACCTTAGGGCTTCGGTTCCGCGGAGAACACGGGAACGGGACGAAATTGGAAGGAAACGCTATTACCCGTAACGAAAGTTCACTCGCTCGAGACAAAACATTATCGTGCTCGTACACTTTTTATTTTTATTTTTATATTCCTCTCTTTTTGCCGCAGCGGCGAACCGAGGGAATTGCCGAGACGGGTTGAGTCGGGCTGGAGATGCGGTTGTAGTTTCGCAGTTTTGAATAGAGGTGCCGAGTCGCGATGTGAATTTTTTATGGCCTTTTTATAATTTTACCAAAAAATGTAGCGAACAATCTTGTACTCGCTATGGCGTCGAAAGAACGAAAGGGAAACTATGTTCGACCGCGTGTAGGGGAGACCGGGGCAAAATGGCACAGCGGGGCAAAACGGGACATTGAGGGCAAAACTCAATTTTCCAATAATTTTTGGATGCCCCATTTTGTCCCAAAGATAGAGCCGGATTTTTAAACTCGTTTTGCCCCACGTGCCACCATCGCCAACATCCAAAAGTTATTGGAAAATTGCGTTTTGTCTCATTGTCCCATTTTGCCCCGCTCTCCCCTAACCTCCCGACAGCCGCTGCCGATGGATTGCGGAAGTCGTGATAAGTTTGCGCTCGATGTGAATTCCGCAAAGTATTTGCCGCGATCGATTAACGATAGCGGGACGAATTGCCTGACGAGGAGAAAGTGCGGGAGAAAGTCCGAGGCTGCCGGTCTTCAATATCGCCGATGCATCGGATGCGACGTGCGTTCTCGTTCGAACATCGAACCGGGAGGCCCGTAATTGCCCATCCTGACCGCCATCTGGATATTACCGGGTTTTCGTTTCTTTGATACCGCGATCTTCGGACGATCGCCGACGACTTCTCGTTACCGGAGTTTTCTTCAGATTTTCGCAGCGGGCACAGTGTTGCTGTGCGACAAACTTCGTACGAACAGCTGAGCCATTACGGGAGTTTTTCTCATTTGTGCCGTGGTGAAAAATCGTATCGATAAAGTTGGGAAGTTGTCGCTGGACAACGGTGTCGTCGCTTTATCTCGCGCCGATTGGCCGCCGCACGAGGCCACAGGCCTTCCTTCGAAGGCGACGGAATTTTTTTTTTTTCCTTCGCATTTGGAGCAAATGGAAAATAATTGAAACGATCGGAAGTTACCCGTAAAATTTATTGTGGAAAATCGCTAACTTAAATTTGCATAATTCGACGTTTTCAGGCCATGTCTTGTGTATTTTTTCCCCACACTCGTGACGAATCTCCAAGTTATTTTACTCCTAGAACGACGTTTAATGCCATGAACTCGTGTCGGACATAAAATACATTTTTTTTTTTCATTTATTAAAAAATTGCACAATGTTATAAAATTGTGACGCTTTCATTTTGGCAAAATTTCGTACCAAACATTGTACAGTGTCAGTCCATTGAATTACCAAATTCCAGCTTCATATCTTCGTTTTTACTCGAATTAGACCGTTTATTAGTAATTTACAGAAAAAAATTCTAATTTTCATAAATTCTGATCGCATTTCGTATTATTTAAAATACTCCGACATTAAATCTCGATTTTTTTATTTATTTTACGCAAAAATAGTTTTCTCTGTGTGGAAGCAGAAATGAACGTCACCGGCCCGAAACGATTCTGCAGTGCCGATTCCGTGTGTGACTGAATTCCAAAGATCGATCCATCTCGAATCAGCGCAGCGAAAAATGTCGTCGTCAAAGTCGATCGGGCGATCGGTCCGATAAGCTTTGATGCTCGTCGAGAACAGAAGCGCAGTTGCACGCGCGCGAAAAAAAAAACCCACACACACACACACACACGTGGTTACCGTGTTTCACACAGGAAAACGAGAACGCCCGGAAATTCATGGCATTTGGCTTTCAGCAATATCTCGATGCCCGTTGGAATATTAAGTCCATGATTGATGAGTGGCGGGAGTGTAACCGCGGGCGGATTCGCTCTCCCTCTCAATGCCCATTTCTTTTTCACCCTTTGGCCAGTTTCATAACCGGCCGCAACGCTGCGGCTCTTTCGCCCGCTGATCGCGAACGATATCGTCCGTTTTTCTTTTCCCTTTTCACTTTTTTGATTCCCTTTTTTTTTTTTAACGCAAAAATCTGCGAGTGGCCGCCGCGCCCGTTGGGGAAATCGGCGGTTTTAAAGTGGAGCTTCGACTATCCGAAAAATTCATCGGTCTCGTTGTAAGTCGAGTCCGTACAGTCCAGCCCGACGCAGTGACCACCCTAGAATTTCATTAACCGACCGATAGTTGCGAAGTTTCCCGTGTCGTCCGGACGAAAAAAGTTGTTATTGAAAACGATCCGTTATACATGGAGGTCCTCGTCGGAGAGCGAGGGTGGTTCGTTTTTGTTCACCACTGCACGCGATGACAATGGCGCTGGATCGCCGATGCTCTCGCGAACCGCCCTCGAGTCGCGGTTCCGATATCTCATTCACCCACACATAGTTTATTTTTATTTTTTTTATCAATGTTTCAATGTTCCATCGACCAAGCGAGATTGTTTAGTTCCGTTGGGCATTTCGAAGTTTGTACATTCTATCGTTCGTTGTTTATTCGCCCGCGCTTTGCCCGCCGCTGTATCGATTTGTCGTAATCGTAAATCGCGGTTTGCCCACTTGACCGGAATCGCCTGCCTCGCGGGCGTATGTAAATTGTAAACGAGCCGAACCCTCCGGCTTCGTTTGATACGCACACGAGTCAAAATTTTTATTTCTCTTCTTTCCACTGTGTTTTATCATACGACCTTTTTCTACGAGCTAACTAACGATGGCGGTTACGTGCGTTTATGATTTATCGTAATTGGATAGAAAACAAAAGCGGCCCGCGGGGCGCAAAATCACGCGCATGATAGCCTGTGTTTGATTCTTTTTGTATTTCCCAAAAGGCTCGTGGGCCATAATTAATTGATCCGGTAAACAAAGCATCTTTGGCTTGTTAAACAGCGATATTTTATGCGGGCCCGCCGTACCGCACCGCCTCGCCCAACCATTGGCCACAGCATCGCCGATCGTTTATTATTCATCGTTTATATCACGCTTAATGAAGCCCACTGTATCGGCGCCATCCTCATTAACTCCGTGACACGCGCCCGTGGATATAAATGCGTCGTGCACAGGGGACAAACGCGCATCATTTAATATCCCCGGAGCCATATTAATTTCTCACCTTTTGTTGTTTCGACGTTAAATTTCGTAATCCGTTCGCGCGCCGCTGCAGTCCCGCTTATCCGTACGTCGGATAGATTCGCGCGAACCGCGAAGCCCACCCTGGCCTTTCCCTCCGCATGATCGCTCAACCGGCTGAACCGAGCCGAGAATTATGTACGCAGAATACGTGCAACCACACAGCCACGCATCATCCCGAAGTTCGAGCACGGAGTTACCGACAAATTTCTAAGTCACGTCCGCAAAGCGACGACACGCATACAGTTGCTCCATCAAATTACTTCGACGCTATACACGCAGCCTGCGAAAGTCACCCTCGCACGGCGACAACGATCCGCCCCCAACTGTATCGTCATTCTTACGCCGTTCCCAGGTTGTTTAGGGCCGCAAGGTGAATTCTTCGGCGAAACATTCGTTCGTTGAATACCGAAGACCGATTTACTGACGGTAGACCTGGATGTTTTACCCAATTTTCATGACGTTTTTTTTTTTATTAATGCCATAGGTCGCGAACAAATAATTTTTGGAGCTGGAGTCCAGGTTACTTTTGTCAGGCAGAGTCTGGCATTTCGATTTTGCTACAAACAAACCTAAAAATAAGCATCCGTTCGAAAGTCACAGAGCAACGGACATCGCGGTCCTACGGATCACACCTGACGACTTTAGGCGGTAAAAAAATGGATTCCACGATCCACGGTTAAATCAACTGGTTATTTTTTTATCATAAGGTACAAGTTAGACTCTGAGGAATAATCAGTCGATCCGAGCATCAGGGGGCGCCAGAAATTTTATTTTGTTGGGTCAACCAAACGCGTTGGACGATCAAGATATCGCTCGAGCCGATGAACCAGTCCGTAGCTCATTTCGCCGCCGGCAGCTCGTTTGCCCGACAATTTTTTTTCTTCACTGCATCCGTGTACGATACAAACGCAACGTACCGAGTTACCTATCTTATTCCGCGATTAAATGTATCGATCTCTGTAAAATCCACCTCATATATCACCCTATCCATAATCATATCGCTCGGCGAGTATCGCCTTCGCAACGTGGCTGATTCCTCCCCGCGATACTCGAGACCCCTCCCGGTCGCCGGAATCTCTATTCAAGTTTCTCTCTCGGAAATTCAAGCTCCGGTGTTGAAGCTCTCGCGACGAAAGTACCGAGGGAACTTTGTGTTGGCCAGATGAAGTTGCGATCCGGCGAACATCTCCCAGATATCCCGCCGGCGCAGCGATGGGGTTCCACCCTAGCTTTTATGCAACACACACACACACACACGGAAGCTGGCGCACGGTACAACGCACACAACCCGTGCAGTTTAATCGCGAGGGTCGGACGATAGCATCGTACAAGTTCGCGGTGCAACGACCTACCTGTGAACAGACTCGCTCCCACCCCGGCATTATTCGAGCAACATCTCGAAGAGGCCATGCACTTTTCGCGCGGCATTCCTTTTTGCCCTGGGCTTATTCCCTCGGCACTTTGTGACCGCGTTTGTATAAACTTTAATGTTTCGCAAGGACCCCCCGGGTCATTTTGAGGACGAGGACTCCAAAGTGGAGCAACGAAACGCGTCAATTATACGAGAGTTAATACGCGGCTCGGCGGTCGGGGGAAAAAAAGTGAAGATCGCGCGAGCGTCCGGGGTAGTGTAAGGTGTGCATAAAAGCAGCGAAAACGAGCAAGGTAATTGTTGGGTGGGTACATAGAGCCCGCACACAAGACACCCCGGTTCGCTGTCATTTCAATTCACTCGGGGATGGCTCGCCGCTTGTGGAGCCTCCAGTGGCGAAGCTCATGCTGGCGCTTATTAAACGCAGCTCGCAATTCTACGTGTCCTCTCTTCCGGGGTTTCAAGCGGAGGGATAATACGCAGTCAACCGGATAAAATCTCCCTTGGCTCTGGGACGATGGGCGCTAGCCGGGTTTTCCCAACGATTTTGAGACTGCGTGCCTCCCTCTCGCGCCTGGGTGAAACAGCGAGCAGCCAGCAGCGGGCCAACACGCTCTCGGGCCGCGTTATATACAACGGAAAGGTATTGCAAATAGCTGTTCGTTATAACGCTGCAGTTGCAGTTTGCAGTTTCCCCGGGTATGGAACACCACCGCAGGGTCCTTTTTCATTTATGAAACCCGAGTTAACGGCTACGATAACGATGCCGAGGGTCAGCTCGGGGGTGGGCGGGGATGCATGTGGACTTTGGCTGGATCCTGGATCTTTCCGCCGCCGCTGTTATAACCGCCCCGTAACGCCTTTTACATTCAGCGACGAAACGAAGAAGGATTCCGCCGACGTTCCGGAAAATATTATCTCATTGTAAACGACACGAGATTTCTACTCGTATCACGTTCTCATTACTTTACGATTTTTTTTGTTTCTTATGAAAATATAAATGTCGGTGTGCTTATCCACAAAGGCGTACGCGGAGAAAGGTTCTCTAGGGTGGCATACCATGCACTGAGAAAAAAGGATATACCGTATGTGTGTGTGGATATTTCTTACACAGGTTAGAGAAATTTTTGCCAGACTCCGGCACCAGTTACAGATGGTATTCAACCCGCCTGGCTTTCAAGCCTGTAGGGGAGAGCGGGGCAAAATGGCATAGCGGGGTAAAACGGGATAATGAGGCAAAACGCAATTTTCCAATAACTTTTGGATGGTGGCGGTGAAGGTGAGTGGGGCAAAACGGCGTTGAAAATCCGGATGTATCGTTAGGACAAAATGAGACATCCAAAAATTATGGGAAAATTGAGTTTTACCCCCCGCTGTCCCGTTTTCCCCCACTGTCCCATTTTGCCCCGCTCTCCCCTATCCAGAAGTGACGTCATACCGGACGGACGTTACATCCGGTTTGAAATTTTTTTGACCGGAAGTGGAGTAACTTCCCGTCTGAAAATCTCATTTTTCGACGGCAAATACGTCACTTCCGGTTTGAAATTTTCATTCTTCGACCGCAAGTTATGTCACACCGAAAAAACGTCACTTCCGATCGAGATATGAGATTCTCGAACCGGCATGTACGTTTTCCCGTACGATGTCAGTTCCGATCGGAAACTAGTATCTCAAAACCGGAAGCGACGTTTTCGGAACGATGGACCTCCACTCTTCCCTAACAATTCCGATCGATCTCTGTTTAACGACGAAGATCGTTGGATATTTCAGAGACGAGACGTTAATCAGCGTTCATGCGATTAACTCGATATGGCGTATCAATATTTCATAACGTTCTCGGGAGCAGCGTGGGTAATTTATTCATGCAATCTCGTGGATCCGAACGTGCTCTGCCGCACCGTAGTTTCTGGATGCAGTAGAATTAAAAAAAAATTACCACCATCTCTCGTGAACTACGCGTGTTTTTTTTTTTTTTTTTTTTTTCCCTATCCATAAATCACAGTCCAACGAACGAGCGAGTTACACTCGCGGTGCAATTTATTTCCGATTTTCTTTACAATCAGAGCGCACCGCTAATCCCTTTTGGCGCGGGACCGATTCAATAGTGAGAAATTCCACGGTATTTGAGAGACGTACGTACACCAATCCGCGTACCGAGCTCGTTGCCGCGAGTATGGTTCACGGCGCGATCCGTTTCCATTGGAGGCAAAGGCCTGCTTCCGATAATCGAAGGCTTGTTTCGACGGTGCCAGTAATACCCTCGGCAATCCCTCTGCTTCTCTCGTTTCCCCTGCCACACACACGGCCAATCTACACGTTAATCCGGCGTTCTCGTCGTGCCGGTAGATTCGGCAAACGAATATCGATTATAATCGAGAACCTTCGGCTGAGCGCTGGCAAACAGAGGGTGAAATCTTCTCATCCTCCGTCTCGCGTCGGCTCTCTCTGATAGCCGAGATCCGCCGCAGCCATCGGCAGTCGCTCTCCCTCGATCCCGAAGCAGAAGCAGAAGCAGCTCAAGGGGATGTGAAAACCGGGAATCGAGTGCCCGGCCAGCAGTCTCAGCGGCAGCCGCAGCAGGCTATCGTGGATTTTCTCAACAAGCAGCGGCGGACGGGGAGGCTTTCCATTCCCTTTGACTCGATTTCCTTCTGCTCACACTATTCACCGGCAGAAGCACTTACCTCAGCTCAATACCTTCCAACTAGCACGCTTTTCTCGCCGCAACGTTTAGAACCACCGTCGACCACCGCGACCTTTACTTTCGTTCAGCCGCATTTGGACTCGTACGACTTTAGTCAGGCGTCGGCGTTAAGGGCGGCGAAAGACCAACGGTCGCTATCAAAACTCCTTTCCTACACTGTAAAAATAAATTGTAAATTTAATTTACTGGATATCGAAATTTGCTTTCGTTAATTACATTAATTTAACATTTAACCGTTTGCGGTAAGGTGGGACATAGGGTGGCGGCCCACCTTCGTTCGCTCAGTTTTCAATATTTAAAAACGAATTTCTTGACATTAAATACCAAGGTTTTGTTTTTATAGTCGCCGTCGACCACCGCGACCTTTACTTTCGTTCAGCCGCATTTGGACTCGTACGACTTTAGTCAGGCGTCGGCGTTAAGGGCGGCGAAAGACCAGCGGTCGGTATCAAAACTCCTTTCCTACACTGTAAAAATAAATTGTAAATTTAATTTACTGGATATCGAAATTTGCTTTCGTTAATTACATTAATTTAACATTTAACCGTTTGCGGTAAGGTGGTACATAGGGTGGCGGCCCACCTTCGTTCGCTCAGTTTTCAATATTTAAAAACGAATTTCTTGACATTAAATACCAAGGTTTTGTTTTTATAGTCGCCGTCGACCACCGCGACCTTTACTTTCGTTCAGCCGCATTTGGACTCGTACGACTTTAGTCAGGCGTCAATTTACAAAAAATTTCATTCGAAATAAAAATGTTCCTGTAAAATTGCCGCAACGTACATGTGTTTGAAATTTCAGAGAGTGCTAATGTAAAAAAGCTTCCGACAGCGTTTATTAATTTCCAAACAAAATCTTTTTACAGCGCAGCTTCACTGTAAAAACAAATCGTAAATGTACTGTACAATTGTGATAAAAAATTAATATACTTTTTCATTGAAATTAAAGTAATTTATTAAAATAAAAAACTTTATTAATAAAAATAAAGTATCACGATTGTGCATGAAATTTAATATACAAGTTTTTGCATCAAAGCTTCCTCTCCGGTGCATTAAATTTCGTACAAACAATTTCGGAGTAAACACGTACGACGATTAGTTATCGACCGAGCACGGAGTTTGCTCTCCGAGCAATTTTCAACATTCGCACCTCGTTTTTTTCTGCACATCGTCAGAACGTTGCAAACGATCGATCACGGATGACTTTCGACCTGATTTCCTTGATTGCCCAGACAAGTAAATAAACCGCGCACTTCACCCGAAATCTCTGTACGAAGCGGCTTTACCAGTCGATAAGCCAACTACCGTTCTACTTCCTAACAAGAACATTCTGCCGATCCCTCTTCCCCACCCTTTGATCTTCAACGCCCGTGATCCATCACTCCCCCGCCTCGTTCTCCCCGTCCCTTGTTCTCCCAAGATATAAGGTTACCCATCATCGTCGCGCGAAACTCGCGTCTTTACCGTCAGATAAACCGATGTACGCGCTGAGTCGAATTATCGTTTTAGCCCGCTCCTCGCCTAATTGCACGATCTTCCACGGCGGTCGAGGACGCTTCCGAGATACAGCCAACGGCGAAGGGAGAAATCCCGAGGCTCGATTAATTATAACGGAAATGATTTCTCGGTTGTTGAACGACCAAACGCCGAGAGTCAAGCGGCAAAGGTTCCCTCCGTGCTGTCGGGGCTCCCATCGTCGCTTTCGCCACGTTAATGAATACGGAAACTTGGATACTTGACTTTGATGCAGATACGATTACGCCGGGAGGTGGAGCTCGGGGCCCACCGTTGTCTTGGGAGGCGACACTGTTCCCAACTCTAGCGGAGGAACCTCTTTGTTCTATCTGGTATTCATTTCCTACGCCAGCCAATTTTACCCTCGCTTTCGAGGCTACCTCCTGCACGTCGCCCGTTGCGCACGGTAGCGGCGAGATTGAGATGGCCTTTGGAGAGGCAACGGAATATGCGATAGAGTTAACTACAATATAAGGTGGAGAGGTTGCGCGACGTGGGGCAGGTGAATTCTATGTGTATGCCCGAATGCTCGCGCACGTTACGTTTCCGCTTGCGCGAACACTTGTCTCTGCAGATATGTGGGGGAGCGAGGAGGGGGGCGGGGGGGGGGGGGGGGGGGGGGTGATATAGAAAAGATTTCATCCAGCTGCTTTCATCCGCGGTACATGCGCTCCATGGTCCACCGGTTGCAGATACTATTCCAACTCGCTGAGGTCCTCGGAATTGCAAATGTTTCGCGCAAGACACTCCCCCGGTCGCTGTCTCTGTCTCTTTGCTCTCTACCCTGGCGTGTACCGCCTTGCCACCCCCCCCCCCCCCCCCCCCCCCCCCCGTTCGCCGGTACAAACGCACGACGGGAGCCACACGACAGCCGTACGGGCACTTTTCGCTCGACGATATGGAAATTTCATACGCGCCACCTGCGACATCCCATCAGTGAACCGAGGAGCTTTTTAAAGATCTTGTCGCAGCGGGGACGCGGCCGAGATGTCGGCCCAACGAGGCAGGTACCTTAATGTCACGGCTGTAAAGCGAAGTTTCGATTAATAAAATATCTTTGGCGGATCGGAACTTTGGGGGCTCCGGCGGTAAATGGAGTAGCGATCCGACCTGCAAAAAATTAGTTATTGCATTGGGAAAAAAAATGGGTGGATTTAACAAGGCACGGTGTGACACACGCTCGAAGGTTTTGTTTTGTTGGTACGACAAACATTTTTGTTTGAATCGAGAAATCTTGAAACTTTTAGAGTAAGTCATTGTTTAACAAAAAAAATTCTTTATTTCAGAGCTTGGAGAAGTACCAAAGATACTTCTAGTACAAAGTTTATAGTGTCTAAAGAATTTGGAGT
>OY294019.1:19647139-19687520 GCA_958510785.1 Exephanes ischioxanthus
GCGGTCCGTGTCCCGTTCATTTTTCATCGGTTACGTCGGTCGTTCAAAAATACATCGCGGACACTCCACGATCGAAATCGATTCTCGACACGTTCCCCGTGGAGACGGTAAACATCCACGGATCGAAACTGTAATGGAAAATGCCTCGATCGCGGAAATACGTTTCATCGTATCGCGTCAGCAAGAGACAAAGGGCACGAAAAAAAGGTCAACACTTAAAAAAAAAATATTGTCAATTTAAAGGGGTGGAACTTGAAGTTTGTATGCAAAAACTGGCACATTAAATTTAGTGTGCAATTATGACAAAAAATGTATATACTTTTTCATTGGAATTAAAGTAAGTTATTAAAATTGAAGTAAATTATTTAAAAAAAAAGTAATTCCTATGTTTTAAATACATTGAACATTAATTTTTCATCACAACTGTACATTAAATTTAATATACCAGTTTTCGTGTAAGAACTTCCAGTCCGGTACATTAAATTTCATAAGAATTTTTTTTACAGTGAATACCTCAAGTAAAATTCGCTCGCGGGCTGCCAAAAAGATACGTATCTTAACTCTACTTTAAATTGTTGCGATTCGATACGGGATCGGAACGTAACATGTCACCTTGACAGTCTTGCCGTCGTTGTTTCAATATCCATGGAGTTGTAAGAATTGAAAGTAGAATTGAAATAACAATTTTTTTCTTTGCCAACCAGCCAAGCGAATTTTTTTTAAGTCCATCAAGATGACGCAGCGCATTCGGAACTTTCTCATGCAAAATCGTTACTGAGCGTTACACTGGCAAAATTATCGGTTTATTCCGATTGATGAAACAAAGTGTATGAGCAGGACAACTTGAGTTTCCGGGACGCTAAGGATCGTCTCACGTACGTGCCAGTTGTCGCTCGGGCCCTTCGAAGTTTCGATGACGGAACCCGGAAGGAAGTTCGTCCGACGCAAACAGACCGAAAACGCGTGAGAGGCTCTTCGGCGATAAGAGCCAAACAGACTGCCCCGTGCCCCGTTCATTTTTCATTGGTTACGTCGGCCGTTAAAAAATGCATCGACCTCGCGGACTCTCCACGATCGAAATCGATTTTCGATACATTTTCCGTGGAGACGATAAACACACACGGATCGAAACTGTAATGGAAACTGTTTCAATCCTGAAAATACGTTACACCGTATCGCGCCAATAAAGCACAAAACGTCGACCCAGACAGGGCAGCGCGCGCTCGGAACTTTCTCATGGAAAATCATCGCCGAGCGCTATACTGGCAAAACTTTAATGGACCGGACTGGAAGTTTATATGCAAAAACTGGTACATTAAATTTCATGTACAATTGCGATCAAATATTAATGTTCAGCGTATTAAAAAACATTGGAAATACTCTGTTTTTAATAATTTACTTTAATGTTACTATAAAAGTACTTTAATTTTAATACTTTTCTTGAATTTCGATGAAAAGGTCTATTAATTTTTCATCCCAATCGTACATTAAATTTAATGTATCGATTTTTGCATAAAAACTTCCGGTCCGGTACATTAAATTTACATTTTTTTATGTTTAATTGAGCCAAACAGACTGTCGTTGTGCGTCGGTCCGGACGGCATTCATTGTTCATCAGTTACGTCGGTCGTTGAAAAATGCATCGACCTCGCGGACTCTCCACTTCCGAAATCGATTTTCAATAAATTCTTAATTTTCAATAAATCGATTTTCAAGAAATTCTTAATTTTCAATAAATTTCCCGTCGAGTTACAAAAATCCACGTATCGAAACTAATAAAAAAAACTGTTTCGATCCCGAAAATACATTTCATCGTATCGCGTCGATAAGGCACAAAGCTCCATCAAGACCGCGCAGCGCGTTCGAACCTTCTCATGAAAAATCATTACCGAGCCTTACAACTTATCCTTACCGTTAATTTTTCATCGGTTACCACGGTCGTTCAACAAATACACCGACCTCGCTGCCTCTCCACGATCGAAATCGATTATCCATAAACACCCGTCAAGACGATAAAAATCCACGTATCGACACTAATGGAAAAACTGTTTCGATCCCGAAAATACATTTCACCGTATCGAGTCAATAAGGCACAAAGCTCCATCAAGACAGCGAATCGCGCGTTCGGAACTTTCTCGTCGAAAATCATTACCAAACGTAACCACCGGCAAAACGATCGGTTTATGCCGAACGATAAAACAAAGCGTACGAGGAGGGCAACTCGAGTTTTCGGGACGCTGAGGATCGTTTCATGGCCGCGCCGCTTGTAGCTCGGGGCCTTCGGAGTTTCGGGACCGGAAGTCGGTACGTCGAACGGTCGCCGGACAATTCTTACTTCCCTCGTTCCGCGATACTCGCGACGTCTGAAAGATACTACCGACAGTATGCATTCCGGTCGGACGTTAACGATACGGCTCCGACGTACATCGCAAGGCAACATCACACGAGTGATGGACGCGACGATAAAGCGTTTTACGCTAGGTATATTGGGAAGCAACAATAGGAACCGATAGTTACGCCGCGGCGCAACAGCTGGTAAACAGCTTTATAGCGCCGCATTCCGCGCGTGATAACGCTGCCGCTATTCCGCGATGTCAAGTCCGAAACTTCGAGACGCCATACGTTCTTTACGTCCCTCATAAAGCTCCATCGGAGAGGTTTTTCCTGAGACGAGCGAGAGACGGTTTGGTGTGGACTACACGGCGACGATATGGAGTAGAAAAATGTAGAAGAGCCTCGTGATCCATAACAATATCGATTATCGTTGTGGTGCGGGGACAGCTTTTTCTTCCCTTTTTTATTTGTGTAACTACAATCAATTTTTTTAGTCGTATAACTTATATAACTACAATAGGAATTGTAGGAATAGGAATAGTTATAACTACAATAGGAATTGTAGGAATAGGAATAGTTATAACTACAATAGGAATTGTAGGAATACGAAAAGTTATAACTACAATAGGAATTGTAGGAATAGGAATAGTTATAACTACGATAGGAATTGTAGGAATAGGAATAGTTATAACTACGATAGGAATTGTAGGAATAGGAATAGTTATAACTACAATAGGAATTGTAGGAATAGGGATAGTTGTAACTACAATAGGAATTGTAGGAATAGGAATAGTTATAACTACGATAGGAATTGGAGGAATAGGAATAGTTATAACTACGATAGGAATTGTAGGAATAGGAATAGTTATAACTACAATGGGAATTTCAGGAATAGGAATAGTTATAACTACGATAGGAATTGTAGGAATAGGAATAGTTATAACTACAATGGGAATTGTAGGAATAGGAATAGTTATAACTACGATAGGAATTGTAGGAATAGGGATAGTTATAACTACAATAGGAATTGTAGGAATAGGAATAGTTATAACTACAATAGGAATTGTAGGAATAGGGATAGTTATAACTACAATAGGAATTGTAGGAATAGGAATAGTTATAACTACAATAGGAATTGTAGGAATAGGAATAGTTATAACTACGATAGGAATTGTAGGAATAGGAATAGTTATAAATACAATAGGAATTGTAGGAATAGGCATACTTATAACTACAATAGGAACCGATAGTTACGCTCCAACGCAACAGCTGGTAAACGCTGCCGCCATTCCGCGATATCAATAAGTCCGAAACGTCGAGACGCGAAACATTCTTTACGTCCCCCATAAAGCTCCATCGGAGAGGTTTTTATGTGAGACGAGCGAGAGACGGTTTGGTGTGGACTACACGGGGACGATATGGAGTAGAAAAATGTAGAAGCGCCTCGTGACCCATACCAATATCGATTATCGTCGCGGTGCAGGGACAGCTTTTTCCTCCCATTCTTTTTTTTTTATTCGACTTGCCACGATCCTCCACGGAAGCCTCCGAGATCCCGAAGCATCCCCGCGCCGCGCAAACTGGACAATAGCAAGCTTAGCCCGGATAAGAGATCCCATAGAGTGAGGGCGAGGAGGAGAGACCCAAGGATTCCCAAGTAAAATGAGTTTCTCGCGGGGAAAATCGGCCGCGGGCTTTTATGAAAAGGTTAAAGCTCACGGTAGTATATCGTCGGCTCGGGCTAGACCGTCGCAAGAAGTCTCCACGGTTTCGTACGTCCCGGCTACCGGGCGGGGGTTGCGCGGCTGCAGAAGCCCCCGTTGCAGATGTGTATGCGGGGGCGTAGGGTAGGTCGCCCGCACATAGCTATACACAACCCTCGTACGCCGGGAAGGCCGCAGCCGGTTCCCTCTCTCGGCACTACCTATATAAGGTGAATAACTACGTAGGATGGCATAACCCCGAAACCCCCCCCCCCTGCCGGGCCGTCGCCCCCCCCCCCCCCCCCCCCCCCCCCTAGACCTGTGCACTCTCTCTCACCGATACTCGCAAGGCTTTTCCAGGAATAAATTTAAATATCGCCCTCGTTCTTTGATATGTTAACGAGCTTCCTGCAGGACCCACCCGGTAATAGCTCCGCCAGCGGTGAGCCAAAGGCTGAAAATTCAACGAAATTTTCTGACAGCCTTTCTTTTCACGACTTTCCGTTCTTTCCTCGTTTTTTGTTTTTTTTTTGCTTGTGTTATGTATCTCTCTTTGTGCGGATCTACTCTCATTGTGCGACTCGCTACAACCGCCGCATAATTATGAATATCCATCTTTCCTTTGCCGATGAGTCAAAGACATTTTTTGGACTCGACCCGGCGTTCTCAAACGGCATTCCTGACAAGTGCTCCGAAGTAGTTCTGCTACATGAATTATTTGTCACCGTGCGTCTTGGACCCGCGTATTCGTCCAGTTAATTTGCGCACTTTTACCGTACGAATTTTCACTCTTTTTTATTTATTTTTGGTGCTTTCGGTGGACGGCGCGCACGTTTGTGACATATGCAATAGCCATGTCGCTGAGGATTTATGCGCTGCGAGGGAACGGCCCGTTTCACCTGTCGTGAAATATGCAAATTCCGAGCGCCGAGGCGTGCCAACTCCACGACCTAGACATTTCCATTGTTCCCCCCCGCTGTGTCTTTTTTTTTCTGCTTTTCTTTTTTACGTTTTTTTTATACGGAATATTAATAGCCAACAGCCTCACGACGCCGACTCCGCGACTCGGCCATCTGTCTCGTCGCTTCCGGCTTTTCTTACTTCGGCGAAGGAAAAATTTCACTTTTCGACGAGCACCGAGAATCCCCGCGCGGCTCTGACCCGGCTAAGTTTAATAAGACAATATCTCGAGTGGCGCACGATTGTTCAGTCGATCGTTAAGCCGACCCCCCCTCCCCACCCTCCGAGTCTTGCGCCCAGAAAAATAATATTATTTGGTTCAAATAAATAGTTATTTGATTTAAATGAATATTTATTTAATTTGAATAAATGTTAATTTTTATCAATTAAAGTATTTATTTAAAGCAAACAAATGTTTATTTGCGGTTGCCCGTCGAGGGAATTATTTTTTGGCTGGGGCGATGATGGACGGGATTTTACACTCGGTTAATGGAACGCACGCCGAAGCGAAAAAGCGTCTCGTTCCATTGGATTATTTATTTACCGAATTTTCGTTTGTCCATTCGAGCACCCACTCCGACTCTCGCCCCGTGAAACTCGGTCACTGGGTTCGTCGTATCGACTGACTCAATGAAACACGCTCACCGACGGAAGTTTATCTCCCCGAATGATTTATATATAGATAGATGGATAGCATTTATTAAGTTCTGGGATGTCTCCCCTAAGGACCGATGCAATACAGGCAGAGAAAAGCAGTGCAGAGTACACAGTAAAAAAAGTTTGTACTTTTTACAACAACTTATTGTCCACAAACGTCCGCAATTTTTTATTTGTTAATTTTCTAGTTTTACAAACAAAAGGACAAACTAAAATTGTCAATGACATTGGAAATAAAATGACAGGTTCGTATATTCAAATAAGTGACAAACGAGTTTATCAATTATTGAACAAAATTATTTTTACGAAATATCGCATTCCGATTTTACGAAATTCGTTTTTACTGTGTACAACAGGCAGTATTTCGCATACAGAACAAGGCAATAGCAAGGCAATTAAAGTGTTTACATTAGGTTATAAGTGTTAAATGTTAGAAATCCAAAGTAGAAATAAATTAAATATATAACAATAGAAATAATGTTAAAAGATAATATATAGACTTTTTCATTTAGTTTGATTCCTTTTAGACGTTATTTAAATTAGATCTCACTCTGGATAAAGCACATGTCGGACCGAACGGTCAATAATGCTCGGAGCATCCGCGACTCCGGAGTTGGCGCGAGGCAGCTCGGTGAGGCGCGGACCGGTGCGAGTGCGCCGGATAGTATTCAAATGAAGACATTAGAATGGCGAGAGTGTCTTGCTATGATAGGCCTTTCAGGCGGATGCGGGTGTTCGCCTTTCCGCGAGAAATATTCAACGACAGGACCAAATTTCGTTGCTCGATCTATTTGAATTCCTTTCAAGGGCCTCGCCAGACGGAACCGAGAAGGAACCAAAATGGCTGTCCGGTAGCGGCGCATGCGCGCGTACCGAAGCTAATTTATGCGCGCAGCCCGACAGCTACGACGAAATTTTGCGGTTCGTACAAACAAGCGAATACAAATCGTCCGTCCGGTCGTGTATGACACCGTCGCTCGACGTTCCCGTCCGGTTAACAATTTTACACTATAATTCGATTCGAAACTCGCGTCGGTGGCGTCGCGAGTAAAACTCGTTTCGATTGAATTTAATTTCATAACGCGTTTCGGACGGTTCGACGATTTCGTCGCCATTAGCGCAGCGGTTCGCCCGTTCAAACTTGACGGCTACCGAACGTGTTTTACCGGTTAATATTTCATTAGGTCTCCCTTTGTAATTCGATTTTGCGCCCCCGCTCGGGACGCCGGCGGGATTCGGAGGGTACACATATCGTTTTGCGATATTATTTCGTTACTGCGGGGATAAAAGTGTCGAATACGGTCGAATGATACACGGAGCGGGCGAGATTCGCCACTTTCGAGCTTTATAAAATATTATGACACTTTGATGAACGAGGGACATTTGGTGAACGCGGTAACGAATGTCGCAATTATTCGATCGCGGAATTGAAAGGGGTGATTCGTTGGAAATTATTGAGTGGCACTTGTGGCTAAATGGGGAAGGCTATATTGAGGCAGAGCTGCGCAGTACTTTAAGTACACGAGCACTTTTTTACGATTTCAAGTACCGAGTATACAAATACTTTTTGAGTACACGCTCGCATTATGAATACTCAATCAGTAGCGCGACATCCCGTTTCTATTAATTATCTGTCTAAACTTTTCAATGAATATAATTTTAATGAGACTTTTATTTTTTTTTTATTTTTTTTTTTTTAATATCATTAAACAATATTTTTTATGAAACTTTTTATGGAAAAGGTTTTTTAATAAAAAAAGTGACGAATACATTAAAAATAATCTCACAACGACGAATTACGAAAATGTCAGTTAGCATATTTTTTACGATAAATTTTACGGTAAATTTTGACCATTTAAATTTTATGAAGTGTAAACATTTTTAAAAGTAATTCGCACATGGCTTCCTCATTTGTTGCAATTTTGCGCATAGCTACCTCTACGAGAAAGCTAAGATCGATCAGCTAAGTTTCTCACAGAGAAAGCTATGGGCAAAATTGTAATAAATGTGGAATAAATGAGGAATTGTAATAAATGTGCAAATTACTTTGCAGGCTTTTTTTTTAACCTACAAAACGCTTAACTCTACGAACTGTAGAAAGTACATGGGAAATACTTCAAGTACTTCTGATAGTTCATACTTTGTAATTTTTGGAGTTTTGCCCAGCTCTCTAATGAGGTATCACAAAACCTGTCGGAAAAAATAATAGGAACCACAAATGAAAAATGTCAGTTGTCGATGCAACGAGATGAAAGCTACCGCGTTTCACCCCGAAACGCAAGTACTTTAATGTCGTTTTTTTTTTTTTTACAAAACACTAAATGTATATTTCCGGGCTCATCCGAACATTCTTTATATATTTCCCAGCTGCCCGTCTTGCCCCGTTATCCCCGCGCATTATTCATAAATTCCGCATCGTGCGCACACAACAGTCGGCGAGCCGTCTATCCTTCGGAGGTTTTTCGTTGCGCTCTTGTTACCTGTCTCGAGGACGTAAGATCGATCCTCGCCCGCGGCAAGTTGTCTCTTTCGTATCTCGGTAACAAAAAGAATAAATAAAAAATGAAAAAAACAAAAAATAAGACGAATACAAAAGAAAAAAAAAGAAGAAAGAAAAGTTACACAGCGTTAAGCGTGAGACGCGGTGTGCGATGGAGTGGTCTTTTGAATTTTTCAAACTACCCTCCACGTCGCTGGTGGGTTAGAGCGCAAATGTTTCCACGTAGATATAACGTTTCTGTGTCTCCGACAGGGGTACGGTGACGGCGTCGAGAGGGTTGACGGGTCGAGGGATCGCCGAGCCGTGGTATATATTCTCAAGACGAGACACGCGTCGTTTGGCCGGAGCATTAGGGTGAAGCTATGACATTTTTTATTCTCCCGAACGAAGGCCAAGGCGGTCCCAGAGCAATTGTTTTTTTGCCTTCGGCCATGAGAGTGGGGGATGTGGGAGATATGTGCCTATATGTCTCGGGAATAAGGAAGCGCGAGCCGCGGGGGGACGAGCGGGGGTGTCTTTGCTCACGCGCGGGTTGATTCTCTTATCCAAGGCACGTCATCCTCTCGGACGTGCGGATCTTTCTTTATCTTGTGTCACCTTGCCGAGACAAAAAAGGACGTTTCGGAAGAAATTAGATATACTCTCGAAGCAAGTAGGGGAGACCGGGGCAAAACGGACACCTGGACCAAAAGTAAGTTCTGGGGGCAAAACGGGCACCGTCTTAACTTTCTTGTAAACTACTTATTTCAGTTTTCTGACGTTCCTTACACACGAAAAGTGCGGAAAAGAAATTAGAATGTTCATGAAACATATACATGTAAATCGTCCTACGACTCATCTTATCACAGAAAAGTATAAGCGAAGATAATGCAGATAGAGAGGAAAAACTGCGGTTTTGAGTGCATCAATTTATTGACAGCAATTGATCGAAAGGAGGCAGCCGAAGATCCAGGAAAATAGAAAAGGGAAGGAGAAAGGAAAAAGCCAAGGATGGACTCAATAATCGACAAAAAAATTGGAAGACGACCCGTGCATATTCTGCACGAATCTATAGTACGGACGGAAATATAGTACGAAGGTTTGGATTCAGTGCAGCACCTGTCAGGATTGTTCACACTGTTTATGTGCTGGAGCGGATGAGGATGCTATATTCTTGAACTGCACATGCGATTCTTGCTCTCTCGATCAGATACAACAATAAAAAAAAATTGTTTCCGATTTTCGTTTATTTTTCCATTTTCTTATGTTATTATTATTAAAACAGACGTCGGCATGTCATGAACAATAAATTAAAGCAAAAATACAATTTTTTGTCTTGGTGCCCGTTTTGCTCTCTCCTATTTATATATATTTTTATTTCATGAAGAATTTCATTTACTTTCCGCCCTTTTCTCACGTACGGAACGTCAGAAAACTGAACTAAGTCGTTTATAAGAAAGTGACGACGGTGCCGGTTTTGCCCCCAATCCGTATTTTTAGTCGGGGTGCCCGTTTTGCCCCGGTGCCCGTTTTGCCCCAGTCTTCCTAATATATATATAGACAAAAATATATATGTGCCGTGACACAGTCGCTTATTTCGATAAAATACGTTCCGTGGCGTTGGAGAGTCGGAAGGCAAGAAGGTGCAAGGTGGAGGAGTTCGGAGTGAGCGATAGCCGTGCCAGAGGGTGGGTTTCTGGGATGCCCCGGCTGGAATTGGTGTAGGCCTTCCGAGCCATTGCTCGCCGGATGTTGAAATACAGCCCTTGCCCGGTCGGACAGTAAACTCCGAGTTACGAACCCTTGCGGTAGTAAACGCCCGAGACACTCGGGGACAGAGAGAGGTGGAGGTGGGGGAGGTTCGCGCGGGTATGGATGTTGCGCCTCGTAAACTAGGGTTGTTAATGAAATAATTAAGCAGCCGCTACGATGCTCGTACGACTTCGCGGATGTGTGTCACACAACAGCGGGGCCGATCGCACCTCTTTCCCGAAAGAGGCAATTTGGCGTATGATCTTCGTTCCTAATTGCCAATTTAATATTCCTTCAGCATCTCCAGTAGGCTGAACAGATTTAGTCCTTAAGACACTTCTCGTATATTTTCTTTTGAAGTGCTGCGCAAGAAGAAATGTATTTCTCTCGTTATGAAGGGTGTCCTCAAAGGTTTCCTCAAATTCCAATTCCACCCACTGCTCACTGCAGTCGTGCAGTTTTAAGGTCAAAGAAACTAAGCGCGAGCGTGTTCGGACCAAAAGTTCTGCATGTGTAGGGTATTTATAGTTTGATACGCAGCTTCAGCATCTCTAATAGGCTGCACAGATTTCATCCCTAAGACACTTCTCGTATATTTTCTCTTGAAGTGCTGCGCAAGATGAAATGTATTTCTCTTATTATAAAGGGTGTCCTCAAAGGTTTCCTCAAATTCCAATTCCACCCACTGCTCACTGCAGTCGTGCAGTTTTAAGGTCAAAGAAACTAAGCGCGAGCGTGTTCGGACCAAAAGTTCTGCATGTGTAGGGTATTTATAGTTTGATACGCAGCTTCAGCATCTCTAATAGGCTGCACAGATTTCATCCCTAAGACACTTCTCGTATATTTTCTCTTGAAGTGCTGCGCAAGAGGAAATGTATTTCTCTCGTTATGAAGGGTGTCCTCAAAGGGTTCCTCAAATTCCAATTTTATCCACTGCTCACTGCAGTCGTGCAGTTTTAAGGTCAAAGGAACTAAGCGCGAGCATGTTCGGACTAAAAGTTCTGCATGTGTAGGGTATTTATAGTTTGATACGCAGCTCAGCATCTCTAATACGCTGCACAGATTTCGGCCCTAAGGCAATTCTCATATATTTTCTCTTGACGTGCTGCGCAAGAAGAAATGTATTTCTCTCGTTATGAAGGGTGTCCTCAAAGGGTTCCTTAAATTACAATTTCACCCACTGCTCACTGCAGTCGTGCAGTTTTAACGTCAAAGAAACTAAGCGCGAGCGTGTTCGGACCAAAAGTTCTGCATGTGTAGGGTATTTATAGTTTGATACGCAGCTTCAGCATCTCTAATAGGCTGCACAGATTTCATCCCTAAGACACTTCTCGTATATTTTCTCTTGAAGTGCTGCGCAAGAGGAAATGTATTTCTCTCGTTATGAAGGGTGTCCTCAAAGGGTTCCTCAAATTCCAATTTTACCCACTGCTCACTGCAGTCGTGCAGTTTTAAGGTCAAAGGAACTAAGCGCGAGCATGTTCGGACTAAAAGTTCTGCATGTGTAGGGTATTTATAGTTTGATACGCAGCTTCAGCATCTCTAATAGGCTGCACAGATTAAGTCCTTCAGACACTTCTCGTATATTTTCTTTTGAAGTGCTGCGCAAGATGAAATGTATTTCTCTTATTATAAAGGGTGTCCTCAAAGGTTTCCTCAAATTCCAATTCCACCCACTGCTCACTGCAGTCGTGCAGTTTTAAGGTCAAAGAAACTAAGCGCGAGCGTGTTCGGACCAAAAGTTCTGCATGTGTAAGGTATTTATAGTTTGATACGCAGCTTCAGCATCTCTAATACGCTGCACAGATTTCGTCCCTAAGACAATTCTCATATGTTTTCTCTTGACGTGCTGCGCAAGAGGAAATGTATTTCTCTTATTACAAAGGGTGTCCTCAAAGGGTTCCTCAAATTCCAATTCCACCCACTGCTCACTGCAGTCGTGCAGTTTTAAGGTCAAAGGAACTAAGCGCGAGTATGCTCGGACCAAAAGTTCTGCATGTGTAGGATATTTATAGTTTGATACGCATGTGTGCAGGCTACGTCGTCACGGGTATGTGTCACACAACAGCAGGGCTTATCACCTCTCTCTGAGAAGACGAAATCTGGCTTGTGATCTTCGTTCCTAATTGCCAATTGAAGATTCCTTCACCATCTCTAATAAGGTGCACAGACTTAGTCCCTAAGACACTTCTCGTATATTTTCTCTGTGCTGCGCGAGAGGAAATGTATTCATCTCGTTGTACTCGTCGTGCACCCGCGGCTTTCAATTACCTTCAAGAAGCTCAAAGAGCGTTCTCAAAGGGTTCCTCAAATCCCAACTTCACCCGCTGCTTTCCACATTCGTGCAGTTTTAAGGTCAAAGGGACTACGCGCGAGCATGTTTGGAGCAAAACTTCTGCATACTGTGTGTAGGATAGTCCTTATAGTTTGCTGGATAACTTTCGCGGGAACGTGGGTCTGCAGACTACGTCGTCACGGATATGAGTCACACAACAGCGGGGTTTATCATCTCTTTCTGAGAAGAGTTAATCTGGTGTATGATCTTCGTTCCTAATTGCCAATTGGAGACTCCTTCGGAATCTCGAATAAACCGTACAGATTTACTCGCTAAGACACTTCTCACATTTCCTCTTAACCCTTGAAGTACCGGAGACTTTTTGCAGATCGCAAACGACCATGCCTTCTTTTCGGGACAAAAACCGTACACTGAAAAAAAATTCGCTTGCGGGTTGCCGAAGAAAAAAATGTTTGTTTCAATTCTACATTCACTTCTTACAATTCCTTATGACATTGAAACAACGTCGGCAAGACTATCAAGATGACATGACATCGTTTCAATCGGGTATGAAATTGTACGAATTTAAAGTAGAATTGAAACAACATTTTTTTTTCTTTGGCAGCCCGCAAGCAAATTTTACTTGAATCAACGATATTTTTTTTTCGATGTACGGATGTTCGTAATAAATGTCCTTCTGCCTTATCAAAAAAACAATACTTCAAGGTACGTCTGTGAATTTTTACAGATTTTTTTGGGTACACTCACTTGTTATTCGAATCGTTCGAAGGTTGCGTCTTGGCAAATCCTAGGTCCTCGTTGAACAAGGATCCGGTACGTGAAGGGCTAGGAGCGCTGCGCGAGAGGAAATGTGTTTCCCTCGCTCTACTCGTCGTGCATCCGCGGCTTTCTATTACCTGCGAGAGGTTCAAAGGGTTCTTCGAATTCCAACTTTATCCGCTGCTCACTGCAGCCGTGCAGTTTTAAGGTCAAAGGAACTACGCGCGAGTAGGTTTTGGAGCAAAACTTCTGCACACTGTGTGTAGGATAGACATTACAGTTTGTTGGATAGCTTTCACGGATACGTAGGTGTGCAGGCTACGTCGTGACGGGCATGTGACACACAACAGCGGGGCTTATCATCTCTTTCCGGAAAGAGATGATAAGCCATCCGGCGTATGACCGTTCTGCCCAATTGCCAATTAAACACTCCTCCGGAATCTCTGATCACTACACACGGAGAAAAATAGTTCTGTTTGTCTAACAAAATGTCGATCATTAATAATTTATTGTTGTGGTAGCAAAAATATTTGGCTGCTACAGCAAAATATTTGTTGACACAGCAAAATATTTGCCGCCACAGCAAAATATTTTGTTGCACCTACACTGAAAAAAAAAAAATCGCTTGCGGGCTGCCAAAGAAAAAAATGTTTGTTTTAAATCCAAACCTTCAATTCTTAGAATTCCATATGATATTGAAACAACGACGGCAAGACTGTCAAGGTGACATGTTATCGTTTCAATCCGGAAGGAAATTGTACGAATTGAAAGTAGAATCGAAATTTTTTTTTCTTTGGCAGCCAGTTAACAAATTTTATTTGAATCAATGATAATTTTTTTTTTTTGTGTATGTTAACCAGGTAAATCAGTTATGGTAACAAAATTCTTGTTGTCCCAACAATTTTTTTTTCTCCGTGCACCACTATTGAGCTCTATCTAAGGGATACGCGGCATAGGGCGAATACACCAAGACATTGTTTGGCAGATGTGACATGACGTAAGAGGGTGTGCGATTGCGACGACGGCCACTGTTGAAAACTGATATTCCAAAACCGGAAGTGCGTTTTCCCGTATGACGTCACCCCCAGATAAAAACTAATATTTTGAAACCAGAAGTGCCTCCCGTATGACGTCATTTCCGGTTATAAACTGAGATTTCTAAACCGGAAGTGACGTTTTAGGACTAGGGTTCGCTAGTCACAAAATTGCTACCAAAAGAAAAGAAAATTAGCTTAAATCGAAAATTCATTTTACACCCGAGATATCGAGGTCCGCTCTTGGATGGCGCGTTCGCACATTCCCCTCTGTAACTTATCAACGAGGCTCCTCCGTGTCTCGCACAATATGTGTCAGGATTGATGAAGGATGATGGCACAACGCGGCGCGAATTCAATGGATCGCGTGGTCGAACGTCGCGCCTCCGCGCGTCAATCCACGGTGTGATCCGCCGTGCGAAACAACGTCACCGGTCGACTTTAGCCTAGTTCACACAGCGACTCTATCGTGCGACAATCGAGGATCACAGAATATTTTTTGTCTGTTTGCAGCCTGGACAGGGATCAACCCTTCACATTCCAGCTGGGCGTGGGACAGGTCATCAAAGGATGGGATCAAGGACTCGTCGACATGTGCGTCGGCGAGAAGAGGAAACTGACCATCCCGCCCGATCTAGGATACGGCGACCGCGGAGCCGGAAACGTCATACCAGGAGGTAAGTCGACATTTTTGTCTCCATTTTTTTTTTTGCTTCCTCATAGAGGAAGCTATGTTTTCGTGAAAAAATATATTTTCGGAATTTTAATGTCAGCGTACTAGAAGTGGTCGAAAACGTCGAGAAATGTGATTTTTAGCTGGCGTCCGGATGTATGTGTGTGTGTGTGTGTGTGACAGACTTGCATCGTTTGGAACGAGTATAACTCGGAAACGGCTTGAGATAGCGGGTTGAAATTTCGTACAATAGTGGAGTGGTCACTTCCTTTGGTGTAATTTTCATGAAGATTGAGGCCCGATTCGAGATTTTACGGGATTTTGAAATTTTTGAAAAATGTCTGTGGTAGCTCCAGCTTGGGTAAATGTTGAACTATCGTTCTAAAATTGCGCACGAATATAATATTTTGATCAAGAACTTTTGGTATTAAATTTGGCCAAGTCTACCGAAGGGATCAGATTTTATGGAATTTTGATTTTTTTTTGATAAATTACTGAAAACGGTCTAATTCGAGTAAACATGGAGGTATCGAGCTTTTTTTATTAAAAAAATCAAACTATAATAATCCCAGATAGAATTTTGCCGACAACCTGCCAGCAAATAGGCCGCATATACAAAAATCGCGGCATGTGCGTCCACATTTGCCTACGTTTTTGCCAGCATTCAATGCCAAAAATTCTTCAAAGCATATCGTCAGCAAATTGTCAGCAAGGCTTGCTGTTGCTTTGCGTCTCACTACGAAGATTACTTTGTTTGTGTCATGATTACTTTGTATGAAAAAAAAAATCCGCTTTCTTACAAAATTCGTGCCTTCACCGATCCCTAACAAAAATTCAATATGAAGGATCGTTAGTGCTAGCCCGTTTGTGCATCATATTTTACAACGATAAATCGACACTCAAATGAACACAAGCGTTGACACAAAAACGCTCAGTAATTTTTACGATGTACGCAGTAAAAAAAGATTTGTACATTTAACAAACCTTATTTCTCAACAAACCTCCACAATTATTTTGTTGTTAATATTACAAAAAAGTATTCGTAAAATTGACAGAAATTTTTGTAAAATGGACTGGATTTTTTTTTCGTAAAATTAACAAGAGAAGAATCGTGGACGTTTGTGAACAATCAAAGTTGGTACAATTTTTACTGTGTAGTTTTACGAAATGCACCTACATTTATGTCAAGGAAACAGCAAAGCTTGGCGTTTGCGATTGCGCTTGTTTGTCTATCAGGATACAAGCATGCAAAGATTGACCGGAGCGATGCTCACTGTCGAAGCGAGAGAACGCGCGAAAATTGAATTCACATCCACGTCAGCACGACGGTGTTCCTCAATTTTCGCCCGGCCGAAAGCGATAGCCTCCGGTGTCTAGACGATGTACAGATATGAGTCAATCGAAACGGAACCAATTAGCGTGCGTTCGATGGATAACGTTCGTTCGAAACCGGCAATTGACGGAGTCCCCGTCGTTTCGTCGATCACCGCGTTTGTCTCGCGGTCGCCCGGCCACAGAGGCGATGTACACGATTAAAGGGGAATGGCGGAAGCGCCGATGGTTCGCCGGGTTGGTTGGAGGAGCGCGAGAACGCCGACGCCGGGGTGGCTCTTCCTCGGTCCGCGAGGCCCTGAGAGGTCATCACTTTTCAAATTACCCGAGAGAGCAATTCAGCGTCCCGCTTCGCGTTATAGCCCGCTCGCACAAAGGGGAATAGTTAGGCAACGCGCAAAATCGAAGTCAAAAATGCAATTGGACAGAATTCCGATAAAGCGAGGCGGCGTCGGCGGTGGCGACCATTAAATTGAATGGCGGCGCGGTGTGTGTGTCCCTCCGGCGGAAAGGGCGTCACGCGGGACGACCTCGTACGCGACTCCCGAGCTATCGTTCGCATCCTCATCCCCGTTCGGTTCGCCGTATACGGTACCGGTGGAAACAGTGAAAACGGCTGCGGATCGCGAGCGCGATCAGGGGGCCCCGTGATCCTTGTCCAATCTCCATAGGACCATCTGCGGGTCTATAGCGCCCGCCGTTTTCACGTGAGGCTTCAACGAAACTCGCCGGTTCCCAGCCATCAAGCTCCCTCGTGCCCCGGACTATGCAAACTTATACGTTCTATGTACGCTATGCCGTATTGTGTTTATACATGTACTTAGCGGTTATGGTGCTTCATGCGCTGTGAGTATCTGCGAGTATCTGTGAGTATCTGTGAGTATCTGTGAGTATCCGCGAGTATCCGCGAGTATCCGCGAGTATCCGCGAGTATCCGCGAGTATCCGCGAGTATCCGCAAGCATCCGCGAGTATCCGCGAGTATCCGCGAGTATCCGCGAGTATCCGCGAGTATCCGCGAGTATCCGCGAGTATCCGCGGGTTTCCGCGAATATCCGCGGGTATCCGCGAATATCCGCGAGTATCTGCAAGCATCCGCGAGTATCCGCCAGTATCTACGAGTATATGTCAGTATCTGCAAGTATCTGTGAGTACCTGTGTGAGTACCTGTGTGAGTATCTGTGTGAGTACCTGTGTGATTATGTGTGAGTATGTGTGAGTACCTGTGTGAGTACCTGTGTGAGTACCTGTGTGAGTACCTGTGTGAGTACCTGTGTGAGTACCTGTGTGAGTACCTGTGTGAGTACCTGTGTGAGTACCTGTGTGAGTACCTGTGTGAGTACCTGTGTGAGTACCTGTGTGAGTACCTGTGTGAGTACCTGTGTGAGTACCTGTGTGAGTACCTGTGTAAGTATCTGTGAGTACTGTGTAAGTATTGTGTGAGTATGTGTGAGTATTGTGTGAGTATGTGTGAGTACTATGTAAGTACTGTGTAAGTATCTGTGAGTACTGTGTAAATATTGTGTGAGTATCTGTGAGTATCGGTGTGAGTGTCCAATCGACATGAACTTTATTAATATGTTGATGTCGACATGTATACGCATGGAGTGGTTTCGTGCACCCGACTCAGCGTCGCAGCCGTGGATCGCCAATCTACATGGATGCTGGTAGCGTAGAAAATAAAAATACAAGTTTCTTTTTTTCGTTCTCTTACCTCTATCTCTACTATAAATTGCAAAAGAGAAAGTTGGATGACGAGCCAGCTGCACTCCTTTCAGTACGCGACTCCCGAGCTATCGCTCTCCTCATCGTCGTTCGCTTCGCCGTGTACGCTACCGGCGGAAACAGCGAAAACGGCTCCGGGGATCGCGAGCCCGATCGCGGGACCCCGCGATCCGTGTCCAATTTCCATAGGGCCATCTGCGCGCCTGTAACGCCGTTTTCACGTGACGTTGCAACGAGACTCGCCGGTTCCTCGCCATCAAGCTCCCTCGAACCCCGCACTCTGCAAACTTATACATTGCATGTATACCGCACCATACTCTGTTTATATATATATATATATATGTATATGTATAAACTGGGTTTCGCGAGCCCGACTCAGTGTTACAGACGGTGCTATACGCGGGCCGATATTAATTTCACTCGTTCAAACAGCGAATAATTAAGCGCCATATTTCATTAGCGATCGTTTAATCGCAGCCGGTACCATCCATAATTAATGCGTTCCGTTGTAGCACCCCCATTCTCCCCCCCCGTTGGCTCGTTGGACGCTTTGCTACCTTGCCGATACCGCCCCGCTGAAACATCGATGTGTGCACTTCCTTCGCTTACGCCGAAGCCCGAAATCAATAATTCTCACGTTCCGTACGTACCTCTATCCGTATTCTGGTACGAGTCGCGAAACGAGCAGGCGATAGCTCGGCCGAACGGTTGACCTCTCTTTCTCGTCTTCCATGCTTCGACGAGCGTTTCGACGACGAAGGGAACTTGACGGTGCTTCACTGGCTGTTTCGCACGGAGCCGAAGCGAGAGCTCGTTATTGAGCAATTTGGGGAGGGCGCGTAAAGAAAAAAAAAATGAAAAAAAAAAAATATTGTAGGGAATTATTTATGGCCTCGGTGAAATATGGAACGAGACTGATGATGGATTCGTGCTTGGCGAGAAGAAATATATAGAATTGTGTATTTTTATTCTTTGTTTTTATCTTGTATTTTTGTTCGAACGACGGTGGTTCGAATCAAGGAAGTGGCAAGGACGATCGGGAGAACGACAGAGCTATCGTTTTCCATCGGACAACTTCATTCGTGGAAATTTATCGTTCGCACGAAAGCTTGTCGTATCAAGTCAACAGTCTGCTAGGTGTCGTAATAGTCTGTAATTTCTAATAAAATCATAACGATTTTTGAAAAATCGGTCGCTCCGACTGAAACTGATTCGCGTTCGGCGAGCAAAACATTGATAGAATGATGTATTTTTATTCTTTAGTGCATTATAACAGATATAGATGAACCACGATGGTTCGAATCGAAGCGGCAACGACGTAGAAATTTATCGTTCGCTCAAAAGCCTCTCGTGTCGAATCAAAAGTGTACCAGTTGCCGTAATACTCTGTCATTTCTAATTAAATCATAACGATAAAATAAAAATAAAAATCAGTCGTTCCGCTCCGAAACTGATATCGGATTCATGTTCGGCGAGCAAAAAATACGTAGAACGAAGTATTTTCATTCTTTACTGCATCGCAACGTATATAGGACTGATGAACGATGGTTCGTTAGCAACGGTGGTTCGAATCAAAGTGGCAAGGACGATCAAGAGACCGAAAGAGCTATCATGTTCAAGCCGGACACTTGATTGGTAGCGATTAATCGCTCGCTCGAGAGCCTCTCGTATCGAATCAAGAGTCTGCCAGGTGTCGTAATACTCCGTTATTTCCAATAAAATCATAACGATAAAAAAATATTGAAAAAAAGAAACACCCAGTCTTTCTGGACGGAAACTGATGTCGAATTCGTGTTCGCAGTGAAAAAAAAAAAAAAATACGTGGAATTATCTATTTTTATTCTTTACTGTAATTACAACGTATATAGAACGATAAACCACGGTGGTTCGAACCGAAGTGGCAAGGACGATCGGGAGAAGGACAGACTGTCAGTTTCGAGCGGACACTTCATTCGTAGCAATTTATCACCCGCTCGAGAGCGTCTCGTATCGAATCAAGAGTCCTTCCACCTGCCGTAATACTCTGTCATTTCTAATAAAATCATGACAATTTGAAAATAATGAACCGGGTCGGTCGAAAGGTCGGAGAAGGGGGAGGAAAAGACGGGAGAATGTCAATTAAAAAAGTTTGTTGCATAAAATGTCACAGGTAGAGGAGATACGGAGTAAATATACTATCGATAGTGACGTACGTGGGCATCGGAGGTAGATAGGGAAGGTACATAGGAAGCGGTCGGATGGAGCTACGGTGCGACGACGACGTTTCTGGACGTATTGGATTTTTATCGGGTTTCGGCCAATCAGCCTGGTAGCCCGGCCGACGTGGATGAATTTCGTGGTCGTCGTTCGCCCGCCGTTGTTGAAAACCGGGCGGGCTTCAATCCCTGAGAGAAAGAGCGAACGGGAACGTTTCGGCCTCCGGCCATTCCGATGATTCGTTGGGCGCTCTCGAAATCCGTTGATATTTATTGTCTCGCGAATCGGAGTTCTCGAACGATTGTTGTTGTTTTTTTTTTTTTTTTCTTCCTTCGGATTCTTTACTAGAATAGCTGCAAAGTTTGTCCAACTACATACGAACTTGTCTCTATGTTATTTCAGGAGCCACTCTCCTCTTCGACGTGGAGCTCATAAACATCAGCGACTCACCGCCGACGGCCAACGTCTTCAAAGAAATAGACGCTGACAAAGACAATATGCTGTCCCGCGAGGAGGTGAGGACAATGGCAAGATATTCTCTTTTTTTCATTCCTTTTTAACCCTTTGAAGCATTACTTTTATTATTTTAGAAGTATGAAGTTTTAAATAAATCGGTTGTTTGTTAAGGATTTGCGCCACAGTAAATGGGTAAAAACGCATGGATATTTTGGGATTTTGGAAGGAGTATGTGTTGAACATGTAGGATTTTTTTCATTCAATTTTATTGTTATGATGTATTCTTTTTATCGGTCGGCGTAAACATTTTTTTTTTTTTTTTAAATTCCTTTGCGATGCGCCTGATTTCAACTTGTTTTGTCAGAAACCAAAAAATTTAATTGTTTCGTAACAAATTATATTTAAAAAATTGGCAACCTGACGGCCATTTAAGAAAACGGCGATTTTTGGCAATTTTTCAACACATTGAATCATTTTTCAACATTATTTTTCAATATGACGCCGTCAAGGATTAAAGAATCTGTTAAAGAGTATCGGTAAAAATTTTCATAAAAATCCATCAAGTCATTTTGGAGATATCAGGAACACCGATCTTGAAAATCACGTTTTGAGAAAAACGCGTTCAAAGTTCGGCCGCGCCACTGCTCGTGCGCTCTGCCACTTTCCACATAATGGTCTCCATCTTTCGTATTTCGTTGAATTCCGACATAAACATTTAACAGAATATTCTTGACACTATAAACTATTAGGAAAAAAAAAACATCGAAATCTTACTGTGGCGCAAGTCCTTAATACTGTGTAAGTCCTTAATGTATTTTTTCTTAATTCAAAGAGGTGTACACCTGTGGTACACCGTGCTTCAAAGGGTTATTCGGGGCAAACTTGGTGCTGGTAACTTATCAGAATAATAACGTTTTCACCATTTAACATTTTATTAAAAAATAAATAAATAAATAAAAAGCTCGAAGCTTTAAAAAATAAACATTCATCATCGAGTCAAACTCCTTTGCATATCGCCATGCATAGCCGAGAGTCTAGAATCGAAGGAATACAGAATCTCATGTATTAATTTTCACTTATTCGAGCATGGTTTTCGTTCCAACAGTCTGAAACTGTACACTATAAAAAAAATTGTAAATTTAATGTACAATTGTGATGAGAAATTTATATATTTTTTCATTGTAATTATAGTAAATGACTAAAAATAAAGTACTTTTATAGCAAAATTAATGTAAATTATCACATAAGGTATTTCCAATGTTTATAATACACTGAACATTAATTTTCCATCACAATTGTACATGAAATTTAATATACCAGTTTCTGCATAAAAACTTCCAGTCCAGTACATTAAATTCCATAAACAAATTTTTATACAGTATAATTTTTACGTTTATTACATTTTAAACATTTTTCTTAATTTATTTTATTTAAAAATCCACGGTATTTTTTTTTCTTGTCTTTTCGCAATAGGTGAGCGAGTACCTGAGAAAGCAGATGGTGGAGGCCGAGGAGTCGAGCGCCGGGGAGAGCGAGGACGTTAAGAAAATGCTCGCCGACCACGACAAGCTCGTCGAGGAGATATTCCAGCACGAGGACACGGACAAGAATGGTTTCATTTCTCACGAGGAGTTCAGCGGTCCGAAGCACGACGAGTTGTGAGCTGGTCTTTCGTCCCCAGACCGCAGATGAGTCCGGTCGAAGTCGTGGACGCGCGCGGACCATCCCCTTCTCTCCAATTTCGCCGTCGGGTTTTCCTGGCTTTCCACCTTCAAAACCGCTCGGACGAGAGGCGTTCTCGTTCTCTCTTCGGACTTTTTCCACGGGAGATTTTCTATTCTTTTTCTTCGTCATCGAACCGGCGAGCTCGTTCGCCGGGAGGGACGAGAAACAATCGCGGACTCAACGACGAACGGCGATACAATTTTGTGCAGTAGGAAACGGGAGTCTGACGGAGTCCGGGAAAACCCTTCACAAGCTTCCAACGTGCGATCAAGGCAATTCTTTTTTTTTTTTCGTCGTCAATTTCTCACCCCATGTGACAACTGCTTGAACCTGCACAAAAAAAAAAACACTTTGTAAAAAAAGCAACCAAAAAATACCCATCTATATCTCGAAGTTAACTCACCGACGAGCTGCTCCGAATTTCTGTGAGAAAAGTGATTTTTCATTTCTTTTCTTCTTCATTTTTTGTACTGTTATAAAAAAAGAAAACCTTTTCTCGAGCGCTGCCTGGCCAGCCTCTTCGAGCCTCTATCCACGAGCTCGGCTGTGTCATTGACGAATACCGCTTTGATTATTCTTCCGTTTTACGTTCGTTCAAGCTTTGCTCCACGGCTCGCGCCCTTACCGAGGGAAAAAAAAAAATACTACACGTTCGCGAATATTCGCGGAGTTGCGAAACACAAAAGATTTAAAAAAAGAATAATAAACAAAACAAACACACGAAAGTGAAAAAAAAAAAGAAAAGTGAATGGAGGACGTTCCCGTCGCTATCATTATTATCGTAACTGATACGTTTTATTACTACATTATATTGTATGTTGTTAAAGTTGGACGAAGGTTAATAATAAATCATGTGTCTCGAGCACAGTTTGTTAATAAGCTTGGGAGTTTTCGTTGTCGTTGAATTCTTACCTATCGATCGATCAATCGAGCGGAGGCGACGCATTTTCCAGGAGCTGGACGAAGCGGGGCGTCGTCGATATTAAATGACGAGCGAACACGGGAGTATGTTTGTATTTTTATATTGTATATTCATCATTCGTTTGTTTTAATTGAAAACATTCTCACATAAACGTATAATAATATATTCGATACCCTCGTTTTATGAGCCACAATTAAACACACGACGCTCGAAACATTTTTTTTTTCTTTTTGTTTTTTTTTATTTCTTTTTTTTTTAAGTATTTAGGTATTTTTCTTGTACTTCTCTTTTGTAAGTATTATAATTTTTCCCGTCTCCATTCGTGGAGGCCCGTGCAGTGAAGACAGCTGACTGGCTGAGAGGGGGACGATCGACGATTAAGGTAGTCTTTGCGTCATGTCCGATGCCGCCTAAGTTTGAGAAAAGAATAAGAGAGAATTACAAACACATCCCGATCGGCTAAAAATCTTAAAAAAATGAAGCCTATGGAAGGTGCTAAAAACATTGTTTGTGCATAATAATAATTCCAAAATGTTATCAACAAATAACTGAAATAAAAAATTATACAACAAATTACCCGGCAACCTAATTTTTTTTTCTCATGAAAATGATTTGTTACTTTTTTTTTCGATACGTATGAATTTTTTTCAGAATTTCAGTTATGCTTGAAAATTGGGTTTTCTTTATGTTAAATTTGTTGAAAATCGCAATTTTCAAACATTACATAAAATTCTGAAAAAAATCTTACGTATTCAAAAAAATTCACCACTCATTTTCGTATACAAACAAAAATAGGTTACCGACTCATTTGTTGAACAATTTTTATTTTTCAGTAATTTGTTAATAACATTTTGGAATTATAATTATGCAAAGGCAATCTTTTCAGCACCTTTGATATGCCCAATTTTTTCAGATTTTTATTCCATCGAGAAGTGTTTCTAATCTCTCTCATAGAAAATAAAAATAGTATATTTTTTTTCTTCACTTTTCTCTACCATAAATTGCGAAGCGTAAGGAGTATGGTGACGTGCCAGCGACACTCCTTCGCAGTGGGAATACCGTGTTTAATTTAACTCGTGATCGATATAATCGTTCAAAGGGCGTAGCCAATATTCCAGGATCGGGACGGAGCGGGTCATCGACGAAATTAAATGACGAGCGAACACAGGAGTATGTTTGTATTTCTATATAGTATATTCATCATTCGTTTATTTTAATTGAAAACATTCTCACATAAACGTACAATAGTTTATTCGATACCCTCTTTTTATGAGCTTACAATGAAACACACGACGCTCGAGGCATTTCTTTTATTTCTTTTTTTTTTGTATTTTTCTGTTATTATTTATTATTTTTCCTGTATCTATTCGTGGAGGCTCGTGCAGTGAAGGCAGCTGACTGGCTGGGGGGGGGGGGGGGATTAATATCTCTAGCCTCGCGCGTATCACGAATCTACGTGGATGCTGTGGCGTAGAAAATAAAAATACTATAATTTTTTTTTTCTTTCTTTTTTCTCTACTATAAATCGCAAAGGAGAAGGAGTAGGGCGAGGTACCAGCGATACTCCTTCGCGGAGGGCATACCATGTTTAATTTATTTCGTAATCGATATAATCGTTCAAAGGGCGTAGCCAAAGCGCTCTCTCAACGTCGAGCGAAAGACGTAAATATATATATATAAATATATATATACATCTTCGGTAATTCGACGAAAGTATTTGATCTCGCAGTTTAAAAACTGCGCAGCCACATCGTTAAGATCCGATTTGCCGAGTGGCTCGGCAGAGTTGGGGACACATCGCTGTTCTTTACGTCCCGTTACGTCCCTGGCCGCTTGCCCTCCTCGATCGCTCGCTTATCACAGAGTCTCGAATCGAATCCTAACGAGGAAATGAATTTTCGATGATGGTCGAAAGTTGGAGAGTTAAACGTTGGACTCGTCGAACCGAATCGGCGGAGAGTCTCGCGATCGCCGGCGGACGGTCGGATCGTTAAAAAATAAAGCTACTTTGCGAGATCACTCGGATAAACACCGTCCAGTCGTGCGGTATCAAGGCAACGCAGTTGCAAGTCACTGAAGTCAGTCGTTTAAATAGTTTCTTTTTTTTTACTGGACGTTAGATAAGGATGGATCGATAGATCTTTCATTTTTGTTTCTCGGCGATCGCCGCGCGGTGTTGAGTTACTTTTCCCGTCGTCATCGATCATTGTCGCTGGTAGATCCGGCCGAGTTTATCACAGTTAGTAGCCCTTGATGTACGCGGCAATGTGCTTCTTCTCCTCTTCCGAGAGACCGTTTTTCAGCGTTCTACGCACTGAAACAGATTCAACAAAACAATTATAGACCCGAGATCAGCCCGATACAGAAATAATTATGTTTAGTGCGAGAGGCTTTCAAGCAAGAACGTTCATTTTTTTTTTTTTTTCTTGTTTTTAGTAATCGCGGTGAAAGATCGAGGAGTAAATTGCTGTGAGTGAAAAATCGATGCCGGAGTATTAATCCGGAAATCGTGAAATTCATCGATTTCTGACCATCACCGAGAAATTATCGTAGAATCCGATGCGCATGCATGTATCATATGTACATATAAATCGTGGTGAACAAGATCCGCTCAAATTTCAACCACTCAATTTCAAGTTCGTGCGAATTAGTTATACGGCAACAGTGCAGGACGTCGATTTTCGTCGCGTACGTGGCGAGGCCATCGCACTCGGCGGATCCGCGTTAACTAGCCGACATTCAATTGTCTAGACAGTGTTAATTTTCTAAAATTACACGTCATGCACAAACCGAACGAGTCAGTGAGAGATTTTCTTCCGTTTTTCAGCGTTCTACGCGCTAAAACAGATTATGACAACAAATTTATAGAGCCGAGTACAGCCTGATGCCGATACAAATATATTTAATGTGGCAGACTTTCAAGCAAGAACTTTAGTTGTTTTCTTGTTTTTAGTAATTGCAGTGAAAAATTGAGGAGTAAATTGCTGTAAGTGAAAAATCAATGCGTTTTTTTAATTCGGAAATCGTGAAATTCATCGGTTTCCCTTCGTCACTGGGAAATTCCCGTAGCATGCGGTATTACATACACATTACATGTATTACTTATACATACAAATCGGAGCTCCGGCCACGGCGTGGTTCGGTTTGGTGAGCAAGATCCGAACAAATGTCAACGACTCAATTTCAAGTCCGTGCGAATTAGTTATACGGGAACTGAAGAGGACTTCGATTTTTGTTGCGTACGGGGCGAAGCTATCGCACTCGACTAATCCGAGTTAACCAGTTAGCATTTAATGGTCTAAAATGGTCTAAAATGGTCTAAAATGGTCTAAAATGGTCTAAAATGGTCTAAAATGGTCTAAAATGGTCTAAAATGGTCTAAAATGGTCTAAAATGGTCTAAAATGGTCTAAAATGGTCTAAAATGGTCTAAAATGGTCTAAAATGGTCTAAAATGGTCTAAAATGGTCTAAAATGGTCTAAAATGGTCTAAAATGGTCTAAAATGGTCTAAAATGGTCTAAAATGGTCTAAAATGGTCTAAAATTGTCCCTGCAGAACCCAATGCTCATGCATAATTCATGTACATGCAAATCGGAGCGACATCACCGGCGTGGTGCGGTTCGGTGAGCAAGAACCGAACAAATGTCAACGACTCAATTTCAAGTTCGTGCGAATTAGTTATACGGGAACAGTGCAGGATGTCGATTTTCCTACCGTACGGGGCGCAGCTATCGCGCCCGACAGATCCGAGTTAACCACCCAGCATTTAATTGTCTAGTCTCTGTTAATTTTCTAAAATTACCAGACGTCATGCACACACACACACCAACGTGCACAAACCGAGCGATTCGGTGAGAGATCCTCGGGCGTCTGAAGTTTGTCTCCCGAAGTCGGAATAATCATGTAGGGATGAATTCGAGGAAAACCTCAGCGGAATTGAGAATCGAGGTGTGAGCCGCCCTCGTGGCCCGCCGTGTGTCGCCGAGTTCATTTAACGCGGAAGTTGGAATGCCAACGTGAAGCGATCCAATTCATCAGCGGGGGAGGAAACGTTCGAGCAACGATTCCCCGAGAAATTGGGAGAGATTACGCTGAGCATATTTGTCGTTAAACGAACTAAGAAAGTTGTCTGTCTGGCGTTGTTCGCTTTATGCAAGACGCACCTAGTCGGAGCATCTTATAAATCTTAAGTGTCTCCCACCGTGCGCCAGATTCGCTGTCAATTTCTTAATGCATCCGCGCGAACCGCCGATCCTCCATATTAAGTTTTCGCTCCGTCGCCTTAACTACTTCGTAACTGTTTTATGAGAGTATAAACTATCGGAACGCGGAGAGAGGCGGTGGTGAAACTCATAGTTCTCGGCGGTTGTCACACCGAAAACTTTGTCTCGTACCGAGGGCGTCATCCCTTCGGATGAAACTCGTCGGCGTATTCGAAAGCTCGGGACAAATAGGGTGGAGCGCCGGTGGATTGTGTGAAGAACATCCGCAAAACGGCACTTTCAGAAGTGTACCGCGTATGGAGGGAAGAGTCGACGAATGCACGGCAGTTTGATTTTTTTTTTCACTTTTTTTTTAGGAATTGAGCTGCTATGTCAGTATGAGTCTCGACTTATCTTGTCACGTACTTCGAGATAAATCAAAATTGAGAACACGATCTCATCGATTTAACTGGTAAAGTTTCGGTATTTTCTCGGGTAATAATTTACACCTTTTATTATAACCATTACTCGTCAATAATTCGTAAAAGCCTGCCTAAAAATGTTGTACCTGCCAACGGACGTTCCAGTCCCAGTTCTTACGTATCCAAGTTTTTCATTTATCGAAGCTTTACTCTAAGGCTAAGATATTAAGGTTCTCCCTTAGGTGACCGGAGCTTCTACTTCGAGATAAAAAGAAATTCAACACAATCTCGTCGATTTAACTGGTCAAATTCTTACCGCAATTTTATAGATTTAGTGTGTTCTCATGTAAGAATTGATAGATTTTTTTTTTTTTTTCTAACCGTTAGTCATACGTAATTTCACAGCGTAAAACTCTGGTACTTCCCAGCCCCACTTCTTAGATTTCTTAGAAGATTTCTTAGTGATCGAAGTTTTCCTTCAAAGCTGAGATATTGAGGTTCTCGCTTAGGTGGCCGGAGCTCGCACTTCGAGATAAAAACAATCCAGCACAATCTCGTCAATTTTAAAGGTCAAGTTCGTACCATGATTTTATAGATTTAGTGTGTTCTCACGTAATAATTGATACAATATATTTTTTTTTATAACCGTTAGTCATCCATAATTTCACAGCGTAAAGTCTGGTACTTCCCCGCCCCACTTCGTACGCATCGAAGATTTCTTATTGATCGGAGCTTTACTCCACATCTAAGATATTAAGGTTCTCCCTTAGGTGGCCGTAGCTTTCCCACTCTCCCCTGTCTCATGCAGTCCTTACGCGGAGAGCCAGTGGAAATGGGGTGAAGCGAGCAGACGCAGGTGAGCAATCTAAGATTAAAAGCAGAGGAAGCCCCCCCCCCCCTCCCCGAACCCCCGGCCCCTTTCCAAAATATCGATAATGGGAGTAGCATTTACGGGGCTGATACGCGTACACCTCCCACGTGCACGAGAGATAGTACGCTCCGTTGCGAAATCAATGTGCCGGAACCGGGAGAGAACGAGAGAGGCTAAGGCTTGACAAATCGTCGCTCGGAGCCAGGAGAGCGGCAATAGAATGAAAAACGACGTCACAGAGGCTTACCCCGAGAGCAGTATCGACGATTCGTCTGTAATATACCCTCGAAGCCGGGCAATTATCGACCTCGTTTTCTATACCGTCGCGGCGGTACGACTCGAAATTCTCCCCGCCTTCGGAACTCCCATAACTCACGAGGTCGCTCCTCGTGCAGCCTCAGCTACGGCGAAGGTAACTCAATAGCTCTCGAGGCTCGATAGCTCTTACAAATTCGGGAGCCTTCGCGGGAAAGTAGATTAAGATTACATTTAAAAAAAAAAATGGAGCACGGAAAGTTATAAAAATAAAAACTCTTCGGAGAGATCTGAAAAATTATCAAAAATCCCGTGATGCATATGAAAATCGTCGAGCGATAGCCCATAATCGACTCATTTTTTTTCTAATTTTTTTCACTTTTTTTTTCGAAACGAAATAGAAAGTGACGGTCTGAAGGACTTCGGTCGATGGCCCGTTGAGAATATGTGGATGCAATTATAAATGTATTAATGTATACATTTTTAAAAACTGTAACGATCGCCAATGCATCGTATGTATTGTCAATAAATACACACTTACTACTACCAAAAGGTGACGTCGGCTCATTCCAGCTCAAATCTTCAAAATTCTTATATGTGACTTATTAAGATTTTTCAGCATTTTTTCGGATCTTTAAATTGTAGCGATCTGTAAATTCCTTCTTTTAATTATAAATAATTATAAACAATCTGAAAAAATCAAAAAAAAAACATTTGAGTGATTTTCAGAGTTAGTTCAATCATAGGAAAAATCGCAGGCCAAATCCAAGATGTGAAGGGTCAGACAGCTCGGTTTGTTATGAAATACCTCACACATATATATATATACTTATAAGACACGATCCTTTGAACAATCGAGAGAAAGATTAAAGAAACTCGTTGTTTCCCGACAATCGTTTGTCGTAATAATATGAAACCCTCGAAACCGGGCAATTATCGATACGACTCGAAATTCTCTCTGCCGTTCCGACTCTCATAACTCACAAGGTCGCTTCTCGTGAAGGCTCAGCTGCAACGAAGGTAACTCAATAGCTCTCGAGGCTTGATCGCTTCCACAAATTCGGTAGCCTTCACGGGAGAGTGGATTAAGATTACATTTTTAAAAAAAGGGAGTACGGAAAGGTATAAGATAGCGAAGCATCTTTCGCCCTCGCGCCGTTCCGCCTGGTATAAAGAAGCCGGCTCTTATTTAAATGTTAATTTTCAACCGGGGGATTAAACTCCTCCGCTGGACTTTGGGGAAGCGTCTGCCGTTAAGAGAGCTCGAGAGCTTTTCGCGGAGCTTTGTAGCTTTGTAGACAGAACCGTTAAAGACGCGGAGAGGCTCGAAAACTTGCACCGTACACCAGCCCGCTTCTGCAACTCCTCCTGTGTACCAACGACCGTATTTTGTTTCTCTTTCGAAAGAGCCAATTAATCCGTATTACCCGGCGCTTGTTGAACGACGCTTTGCCGAACTTCACTTGATTAAAATCAATTTGCATTATGGGCTGAAAAAAAATCTATGCGAGGCATTTTGACACGCGGTATTGCAGCTCCCTATGATAACACTTGTGACGCTAATTACCAAAGTTATCAACGTGTGTAAATAGTACGGGCAAAATATTATTAACTGGAAGGTTGTTGAGGCTCGGGCGCTTCGGGCTCTCGCTATGGAGTGTGGAATTTTAAAACTGAAAATTTTCATCTTTCGGAGATTCACCGGAAATACGTCACTTTCGGTTTGAAAAATTTCATTTTTTACCGGAAGTAACGTCATACTGGAAATGTATTGCTTCGGTTTTGAAAATCTCATTTTTTCGACCGGAAGTGAAGCATTGCCGATGTGACGTGACTTCCGGTCGAAGAATGAGTTTTATGGACCGGAAGTTGCGAATTTCTGGCTGGCAAATGAATCTTTTTGCACACGACCATAGTGCACCGAGCTGTTGTGCACCGCATTATAGTCCATAACTCACCGAGACGCACAGAATGGAACCAGAATAGTATAATAGGGGAATGGTTGTCACGGCCCGGCAATGGAGGCCCCGGTGGGATCCCCCGGATTCTTCAGAATTGGGTCAAACAAAGAAACAACATTCCGAAATATACAGACGATAATATTATCGTTTATTATGATTATTTATTTCTTGTTAATATTTATAGCTGAAACTTGGACTATCCGCAACGATAAGACACCCAAACAACCCTCTACACAACCCCCCTAACACACGACTCTAAGAAAAAATGAACATCAGCCCGTAATGACAAGAACACAAATACTCACCAAAAGGTCCGCACGAATTCTGAACATCCAACCGCTCTATATGCAACCCACACAAAATGTAAACCCCAAACGCAAACACCCTACACTTATTTTTTATATAGCGATTATCTCGATACTCTTGCTACTATTTCGATATTCTATTGATTTCTATTATGGCTTTTATTCTATTCTTTTATTTGTATTTTTTTCTATTGCGATCATTTCTATTATTTCGATGTTATTTCAATGACGCGTTCTTTGTTTTCTGGCTTCCATTCGATTATTTTCATTATTTCGGTTATTCTATTATTTCGATTATTTCTGCATTTGCGTTTCTGATGCGGAGCTATTTTCCTTTTGCTTCGGGCTTTTTCTTCATGCTCGCTTTCCATGTTACTTTTAGGGTACTTTTAGTTTAAGTGTATTTTTAGGTGTATATTCTATGTGTTTGATTTTGCCTGTTTTATTCTACTGATGCATGTATTTTGGATGTTGGCACGGTGGTCTTAAGGGGCTTTGCCCCAGGGCACGAAATAAACGATCCTTTCCCTCTCTCACCACATATCAACAATTCGAGAGAATGGAAACCGAAGATTCAAACTACACCCAAGTATTTAATTAAAATAATATACTTTCCCACCGAAAGCGAACGCACATGTACAAAAAAAAGCGAATCAGGGGCTGAAGGATTTTGGTCGATGGCCCGTTGGCAACGGAAATTTAAATAATGTTAATATTATCCCACATGTATCGATGATCGCACCAAGCAAAACATCGCCAATAAGTCCAATTACTACTTCTACTATTTATATTTTTTTCTATCGGATGAACGGGACGTTTGGTGTATTAATTGTATAACTTTCACAATTGATTTTATCCCGATGTAGTGGACCGAATTAATAATTTCATGTCAATTAATCTTTTCGAACCGTACATTGTGCAAAAGGTCGTGTTCCCGTTATAAATAAATAATATGAAAAGAGCATCGATTTACGTCCAAGTGAGACGCGAGATCATCTAATTCACGGATTGGCAACGGAGCGGTATAATCGATAAACCATTGGTTCCCTGTCTCTGGAATCCTGCGGCGGTTGCCGATAAATTATTCGTCGGATGGCACGCGTTCCGGCGGAATAGCCTGTTTCAGTTGGAATCGCGAGCACTAACCATCGCATCCGCCTGATATACTCGTACTGCTGTTCCACGGTAGTTATCGTGGTATATACGTTACACAGATAATGGCAGCCTCTATCCACTGAAGCTCGGACCGCAATGGCTCATTTCAATATTTGAGATGAACTATTGTACAGTTATGACCGCGAAACCGAGACCGCCGAATCTCCACGTTTAGATAAACATTGTTCAAAGTCGAGCAAACACAGAGTGTTTGTGTAATAGCATCGGGGGCCGGACGAGCGCATTGAGACGCTTGGACAAGGACTAATTAGTCGACCTACAGATAGGCGAGATCGGGGCAAAACGGGCCAGTCAAGAACCAGGCCCGATAATGAGTCCAAAAGTGAAAAAAAAAATAATGAAATTCGTAATAATTATTCCGAGCAATCGAATTAAAAAAAAAAATTCTCGGAAACCATTCTGCCCCATATCTGCACTAATCGTAAACATCGATTGAGAAAAAAGCAGACAAGAAAAAAGGCGGTGAATGAAAGATTTTCATGCCAAAACAACGTGTAAGATAAAATTGCACGCTTGTGAGATTATAGGAAAAGTCATCAAACCTTCTTTTTCATGAGGAGAAACGACACAATCGTGAGTCCCTTCAGGGTTGACACCAGCTTGGGCAAGGTCGAATTAAACGGATAGGGTAGATCGGGGCAAAACGGACTGCCCAAGAACCAACGACCCGACAATGAGTCAGAAACAAAAATAATGAAATTCGAAGTAATTATTCCGAGCATACGAATTTTTAGAAAAAAAATGCGTAACCCATTTTGCCCCATATCTGCCCTAATCGTAAACATCGACTGAGAAAAAAGCACACGAGAACGAAAACTGCAGTGAAAGAAAGATTTTTCATGCCAAAACTGTGTGTACGAAAAAATTGCATGCACGCTTGTGAGTTTATCGAAAAGCCATCGAACCTTCTTCTTCATGAGGGGAAACGAGATAATCGTGAACCCCTTCAGGGTTGATACCCTTCCGGCGTAGTGTTGTTTTCCCGGGTGCGTGATCTTTTCACTGTCGGACAGAAAGAGTAACAGAGAAGCTAGGCTGCCCAAAAAATACCTCCACCGGCATTACAATTTCACGAAGAACCATCACCGCACCCTTTTACAACGCCATCCCGTTTCGTTGTTACTATTATCGTTATTGCAATATTTAAGCCGCTCTCACCGTGTGTTTTCCACGACCGAATGCATATAAATTGGTTTCAATAAAAAAAAAAAAAAAAAAAAAAAAACCTTGACCCAAAAGGCTTTGCTTGAAAATTTGTGCACGTTCCATACCGAAGTATATATATAATCCATCGGCACAACATCGGATTATTGTCTCTATCTCTGGGCATTAATAAATAATTCAGAGCAGGAAAACGTCGAAAGGATCGACCGGGTAATCCCGGCGTTCGAGAGGATTAACGAGAGAGACGCGGGCTTCCGGCGCGGGATTATTTTATACGCAACGGACGGAGATTGATTGAAAGAAATAAAAAGAAGGAAAAAATAAAATAAAAATAAAGTACCACGCTCCTAATAGGAGAACGAAGTCACCGGGGGTAGCGGAGTCTGAAATCACGTCCCATCACGCACCGGAGGACGGAATTATACGGTGACGGGCGAAGTTTTCTATTCGAGAGAGAAAATAAAAAAATAAAATAACGGTAAAGCGAAGAGAAAATGTCGAAGAGGCTACTCGAGAATCTACCGTTCTGTGCGATACTTCAGATTGTCATCGGACCTCGGCAAATCGGAATAAGTTCTCCTCTATCGTTTCGCATTATCCGACAAATATTGCAACTTCACGTTTGATATATTTCAGTCCCGGGTGATGAGAGCTCCGGTTTGATAGTCGATCGCCCGATCCCATTGTAATATCGCTCCCGCGATTGTGCATCCGATCTCACGATTCGTTCGGCAATTGTCTCCCGTATCGTTCAGTGCAGTCCCGTTGCGAATTCGAGCCAACGTCGCACTCTATTTTCCTCCCAGCGAATACCGCGATCTTTTCAGTTTACCGAACGAAACACCGAACGTAACTCAATAGCTACTCGCCGAAGGCTACACGAGAATTGACCGTTCTGTAAAACTCTACACTAGCGGTCGTGTTGGCTCGCGCGCTCGCAGTACTTGTGTGAGTACTGTGAGTATCCATGAGTATCCATGAGTATCTGTGAGTATCTTCGAGTATCTTCGAGTATCTTCGAGTATCTTCGAGTATCTTCGAGTATCTTTGAGTATCTTTGAGTATCTTTGAGTATCTTTGAGTATCTTTGAGTATCTTTGAGTATCTTTGAGTATCTTTGAGTATCTTTGAGTATCTTTGAGTATCTTTGAGTATCTTTGAGTGTTTTTGAGTATCTTTGAATATCTTTGAATATCTTTGAATATCTTTGAATATCTTTGAATATCTTTGAGTATCTTTGAGTATCTTTGAGTATCTTTAAGTATCTTCATCTGTGAGTATCGGCGTGAGTGTCCAATCGACATGAACTCTATTACTATGCAGATAGATCATCATCGGACTTCGGCGAATCGAAATAAATGTTCCTCTATCGTTTCATATTATCCGACAAATATTGCGACTTGACGTTTGATATACTTCAGTGCTCGGTGATAAGAGCTCCAGTTTGATAGTCGATCGCCCGAACCCGTTGTAATATCGCTCCCGCGATTGTGCATACGATCTCACGATTCGTTCGGCAGTTCGTCTCCGGTATCGTTCGCTGCAGACCCGTCACAAATTTCAGCCAACGTCGCGCTCCATTTTCCTCTCAGCGAGTAGCACGATGTTTTCAATTTCTCGAACGAAAGACCGAAGGTAACTCAATCGCGGTCCCCCGCGAAGCAGTCACTCGAGATATCCGGTCGAGTCGCGGGTTGCTCTTCGAGTTTCTATTCGCTGTTGAATTTCGTGCGGTTGTATCTCGCGGCCCGTTCTCCGTTCGCGTTTCGAGCAACAACTGCTGTACACCGGTACATTTCATCCTTCCCCGAGAATATCCTCGACATAGCGAGAAAATCAATTTCCGAAAGCCATCGCGAAGGAACGTTGCCCGACATTGCTGTGCACAACCGCAGTATACGTAGCTCCTACTATGCATAACAGAGTTGCAAACTATTCGCCAAATGATTACCATACAAAGTCGCAAAGATACCGTAGAAAGTTAGAAAAGATTGTAGAAGATATATATGAGATATTCCATACCTAACCGATCTGGGTCTGACCCTTGGACTTGGTCCACGATTTTTTATATGATTGAACTCTCAAAAGCACTCAGATATTTTTAAAGATTTTTTCTGATTGCTTATAATTATTTATAATTAAAAGTGGAATTTATTGATCGACACAATTAAAAAAATCTGAACAAATTCTGAAAAATCATGTGTCACATATAAGAATTTTTAAAAATTGAGAAGATTTTTTGTTTACTTAAAAAGAAATGAAAACTCTTCGGAAAAATCTGGCAAAAAATCTCAAAAATCCAGTCTCACGTAATGGTCAAGCGATAGCCCATAAATGACTGATTTGTTTCCAATTTTTTCCACTGTTTTTTTTTTCGAAAAAAATAAAAGGTGGCGTCGGTCCACTCCGGCTGTGAAATCTAAATATAAATGCTTATATCTGTAAAATCATGTGTCACAACAGATGATTTTTCAGAATTTTTTCGGATCTTTAAATTGTGGTGATCAATAAATTCCTTCTACAATTATAAATAATTATAACCAATCTGACAAAATTAAAAAAAAACAATATCTGAGTCCTTTTGAGAGTTTGTTCAGTAATATAAAAAACGGCGTGCCAAATCTAAGATGTGAAGGGTGACACTCAGGTCGATTTGGTATGAAAACCGCTCACATACATGTAAAAAAAAAAAACATCTATTTATAAGACACGATCCTTTGAACAACCGAGAGAAAGATTAAAGAAACTCGCAGTTTCCCTACGATCGGTTGTCGTGACAATGTGCATCGAGGTTGCGTGCAGGGTGCGGGGATCGCACTTACAAGACTTACGGTCGGCGTGTCTCGTCCGCTTGCGTTCCCGCGGCGTGGTTCTCGTCGCCGGTGTCTTGGTCGCGGTTTTCACGAGAGACTCGAGGAGCTCGTCGTCCCCGTCGGTGACGTTGCCGTTGCTTCGCTCGTCCCTTATTATCGGCCCAAGTGCTGTCCTTCCTGAAACCCAAAAGAAATCGGTGCGACCACCTTTTAATTTCCATTCGGATTGATCGTTGCTGAGGAGGGATTTATATTGCCTCCACGGGATAACGCAGTTTATCTATCTCAAAAATTTATTTGTACCGGGTCGGGGGGTGGGGGGGGGGGGGGGGGGAGAGCAGAGAAACGCCGAGGGGAATAAAAGTTTATGGAAGGACAGCTATTACAGAGAGCTAGCAGGAAAAGACCCCGCTGAATGACTTCCGTACCGCCAGGAGTTCCTTTCAAACTCACGTTCGTCTCAAAGAATCTTCTGCAGTACATTCTTAACCACCCCTTCGGCAACCACCCCCACCCCCCCCCCCCCCCCCGGCCTCCTCGTCCACCCTCCGATCTTTCCTCCTGGCCTTTCTCGTCGCTGTTCTTTGTCGACGTATTCTTGCCCTTCATATGCCAATGCAATCTCCCAACCCGGTGACACAACGGAGAAGATCGCGAATGCTGCAGTACCGAGATATCGAATACGTCGAGTTCATAGAATTGCCGACTCGGGTCGGAAGAAAAGAGTAAAAAAGAATGGAGAGAAGATTCGATACCTCGGTAGGTAGCGATGCCGGTGCAGTGCATACTGGCCTGATATATTGTGCAACGTAAGAGGATAAAATTTGCGCACTGCTTCCTCATTTATTACAATTTTTGCGCATAGGCGTTCGCTGTGAGAAAATTCGTTGATCGATCTTTGGCTGCCGAGTAGATGAAGCTATGCGCGAATTTTTCATAAATGAGGAATCCATGTGCAAATTACTTTGCACCGTTTTTGCTTCCTCGTGGAGGAGGCTTCGTTTTCGTCACATTTTTTTTTTAGCGATTTTCATGTAAACATGTTCAGAATGTTCCAAAACGTCGAAAAATCGGAATTTACAGACTATGATTGGTTTCTGGCTGAAGGACTTGGGTCGATGGCCAGTTGGCAACATATATGTGATAGAAGTCTGTTATGTGTTAAAAACTGTTCCATATTATGCACTGTCAATAAATTCACTACTACTACTGATTGGCTTCGTGGGAATTTTGTCATGGATGGTAATAAATTAGGAAGCCATGTGCACATTACTTTGCGCCATATTGTCATATTTATTGAAAACCAAGTTTCCTCTCCGAGGCAACATTTTTTTTTTTTCAACCAACGATAATTCAAATGTACTTTTTGTAATTATCATGTAAAATAAGAAGGGCACGAAGTGTAGTTGCGGCGCCAAAGATTCTGAATCTCACGATCATCAATTTTTGGTTAAAATAAATTCCCCCAAAAAAAAAAGTTCGTTATTCGTAATTTCGGCACTAAGTCTGATGTATTTTCCCACCGATCCCGAGTCTCCCACTTATTCAGCATCTACCCCAATATGTCAAACCTAACCGTGCGTCTCTCGCGACATACGATTTTTTTTCACTTCAAAATCCAAAATTCAATAAAATCTAAAACCCAAAAAAAAAAAAAAAAAAAGGAAAGAGGAAGCAAGGAACACGGTGTAGATTGGTGAGTGCGGGCAGCGAGTGTGCGAGCCCCGTGAAGATGCCGCGATCTTCAAGTAGAATTTAAGTGGCTGCTGCCTCGTCCGTCCGTCCGTGCGCGAACGGGAATGGAGCAACGTGTGCCATGTCCGTGCTCCATTCCCTCAGCGAGTTGGTCGGGTGTAGTTTATACGTCGTTGAGCTGTACGGGAATAAAGGAGCGAAGTTATTGCGGGGGCAGCGGGGCCGCGGTAACGCGTTCGCCGGGCTAAACTTTACGAGCGACGACGCAATGTGCGATGGGTGACGGTGGTTTGTTGCTCGCCGTACCCGACGACGACGACGACAGTCAGATGCGGCAGGCGCTGTCGGCTTCCCCGGATAAAAATCCTCCCAACCGCCCCGACCGGAAGCGTGTTCGCCTTTACTGCCCGATACATCTTGCCGAGTGTAAGTCGACGCCGGAAACTCCGCTGGGATATCATATTTTGCCTCGTTGCCCGTCGACGATTATCATGAGTCGCGGGAGACGTCACGGGACGAACCGGCTCCATACAGCACGCTCCCACCTTCGGGGAGGTCGGGAGGAACGTCGGCCGATTACTTCACAATAGAGCGAGCTTAGCCGTGCGGTACGATAAACTCCACCCCGCGGCCACCCGCTCGGCGCATAAAGTTTCTCGTCGGAAAAACGGCTCAATTTGTATGATATTTAAGAGTGGCTCGTGTATCCCCGAGCTTAGGTTCCTCGGCGGACACTTTACTCGAATCTCGTGTTACCCCACCCGAGCCCGGTGGAGGCAGCGTCGCGGAAAAGAGCGGACGTTTATCTCGGACAAGTCGGACGATTACGCTCCCACGGAGGAGGCTGCATCGAACGAAAGACGAGAACCGTTATTTCTCTTATTTTCTACGACATATAAGCTTTTTTTTTTTTTATAGTATGTTATATGTGCCGAGAGTGGTAGATGCGTGGTTGGAGCACGGCTCTGTCCCCCCCCCCAAGTCAAGCTGGTTGGTTCGCGGTCGGCACTTGGATGGGTGACCGCTTGGCCGTGCGCCGGCTGGCGCATCGACTCTTGAGCGAGAGAGGCGCTTTCTTCCGAGACTTTGGTGTTTCTGCAGCTTACTCAAGTGCAAAAATACCGGTGGATCAGTAGAATATGGCCGTCTGTACCGGCACGGATTTTCGGTCCCCAGCAAATGGGGTACAGTGTAGCTGGGGGAGAAGTGGGGCAAAAATGGGACAGTAGGGCACAACGGGGCGGTGAGGGAAAAACTCAATTTTCCAATAATTGTTGGATGCCCCATTTTGTCCCAACGAAACATCCGGATTTTTCAACCCCGTTTTGCCCCACGTACCACGTGGAAATTATTGGAAATTTGCATTTTGTCTTATTATCCCGTCTTGCGGCGCATGCGCCATTTTGCCCCGCTTTACCCTAAGTCGACTACGGACGCACTGGAAGTTAGGTAGCTTAGCTGAGTGCGGGTTGGGAGTGCTAGGGGGGAATCGGGATGGGGTTCTGAGAAAACACGAAAGGGTGGAAATGGAACAACAAATACTATGTTATACGTGGAGTAGAACCTCGGTTATCCGAAACTCGATCATCCGCACCCTCATACGAATGACGACTCCGTTTACCCGAACGTTCCCAATATTTTGGCAATAACCCGCCAGTAAATAGGCAGCATATGTCCGGGATGGTGACAAAATTGCATCATGTGCGTCCGCATTTGCCTATTTTATGTGGGAATTTTTTTAATGCCGAAAGTTCTTAGGAGCATATTGTCAGCAAGTTGTCAACAAAGCTTGCTGGCAATATGTCTTATGTTATATATGTACTTCTTATTATATCTCTTCTTTACGTACGTGTTATAAAGCCGTAAAAAAATGCGTTTCGGTTATCCGAATTTTTGATTATCCGAACTAGACTCGCTCCCGACGGGTTCGGATAATCGACGTTCTACTGTAAGTATATACATGTGTGTATATATATATATATATGCACGAAGAATCGTACATTGGCCGAGAGCGATATCTCGCTGAGAGAAAGAAAGCTATTCTTACGAGGTGGTATACGCATGAATAAATATATAGAGGAAACTCACCGTCTTTGCGTTGCCTTCGCCAAGGCAGAGTGCCGTGAAGACTTTCAACGTCGGAAATGTCGCTGCCGAGTAGCTGCCGAAGTTCCGCGTCAGCCCGATCCTCCTTCGTGCGGAATTTACCCACCTGGAAGAAGAAAGAGGGAAAAGAAAAAAATTATGAGAAAGAGGGAGAGAATTGCGAGGATGTAGAAAAGAGGCCCTCGAGGGTTCTCTCCGACGAAACAGAGAGCACTCCCGTCGGTGGGGGAAAAAAATGTTACGGCGGTTGTGTTGGATACACAGCGGATACCATGTATCGATGGCCCTAACGCCAGGAGGGCGTACGAGCTGCGCTTGTACACAGCCGATACGCCCTTATGGAATTAAGCCATCACTACATATTCTTGTATATATTCCGAAAAGTTGTTTGTTTGCTTGTGTGGTTTT